>JAGDQP010006574.1:0-71541 GCA_022664845.1 Lepisma saccharinum | reverse complement strand
GTCGTCAATAAAACACAAACACATATTTAAGATCTTGAAATAACTAAACTTCAGGACAGGGACGTGTTTTGGAGGATGGGTCCGGGGCGGGATTATCCGGACTTCCCATCCCCGAAATTCAGATGTTTTGTAAAATTAACCTAATTTTGTACATTTCACACCCAGACAGACCTCGTACCCCCCCCCTCCACCCCAAGGCGGTGAGCTCCTCGAAATGCGCTTGCGTCGGGATGCGTTTCGTGAGGCTTCAGCATATTTAACCGTAGGTAGTACCTACTTTCCAAAGAGAGTCTATATATACTCTGCTTGCGTACTCTCCTTCAATATAGTAATAAAAATTAATTAAAAAGATTTTTTTTAAACATGCATTTTTAAGATAGACTAAAAAGTAAAAAATAATTAACTGAATTAATCTTATGAATCGGAAAATAAAAGCGTGGATGCTCTTAGATATTACGATTTTATGATAAGGTAAGCAAAAACACCCACGCTTTTATTTTGGGATTCATAAGGTTAATTAAATTTATTATGTTTTTACTTTTTAGTTCATCTTAAAAAAGAGTGTTTTTTAAAAAAAAAAACTTTTAAATTAATTTTTATGTATAATATCATATATGAATATTAAACTCCCTATGAGATAGGCAACCCAAAATTTACACAATAGATGTGTATTTGAGGATAATTTCCAATTATTTTATTTATTAATTAATTACAGTTAACTCCATTATTTTATCGTATTTATAATGATTGAATATTGTATTTCATCGGAAGCAAACAAGTTTACAAAATTTCAAAGAAATCGGATGATGGGAAGTGAGTTAAAAATCAATTACAAAATTTGTACCAGAAATTATTACAGAGCAATTTAACATAAAGCGTGTAAAATAAAAGAAATAATTAAAATAGGATTTTTAAATTAACACGATTTTTAAAGATGGACTAAAAAGTAAAAAATAATAAATTGAATTAATCTTATGAGTCGGAAAATAAAATCGTGGGTGCTCTCGCTTACCTTACCATAAAATCATAATAGCTAAGCGCACCCACGTTCCCATTTTCCGATTCCGATTAATTCAGTTTAATATTTTTTACTTTTTATTCCATCTTTAAAAAGCGTGTTTTTTAATTCTTTTTAATTACTTTTTTTGTAACCAACTCTTGGTCATACACTTTTATATCGAATTTCGTTTCTCTAGATTCAGTGGTTTGAAAAATGTTTTTGGCGGCCATTTTGGATTAAAGGTGGTGACTTTTTTAACGTGTTATTATACTATTTTACTTATTCATGATGCTACACCTTTATTTAAAATTGCATTTCCCTAGCTCGAATGGTGTGAAAAATGCATTTGATTTTTGTGTCCGCTATTTGTATCCAAGATGGCGTCTTTGGAAACTTTTGGTAATATTTTCGTAACCTATTAGTCATAGTGTACCCTTGTACCAAATTTTGTTTCTATTGCTATAGTCGTTTAGGCTGTGTATTCTATACAACAATGGGTTTGGCGGCCATTTTGGATCCAAGATGGCGACTTTTTCAAAATGTCATAAGTTAATATTGTATTGTCATCCAGTTCTGAGCTATGTTTAAAGTTTCAAGTCTCTAGCTCATCGGGAAATTATTTCAAATCGATTGCAAAATTTGTACCGAACAGACAGACAAGAAAGCGAGTTATTTAATTAATTAATTAATTACAGTTAAGTGAATTATTCTGCCGTATATCTAATGATTGAATATTGTATTGCCATCGGAAGCAAGCAAGTTTATAAAATTTCAAAGAAATCGGATGATGGGAAGTGAGTTTAAAATCGATTGCAGAATTTGTACCGAACAGACAGATAAGAAAGCGAGTTGATTTTCTGTTATTTGTTATATTTTGTACCGAACACAGAGAAGAAAGCGAGTTAATAAAAAAAGGAGAATGCTTTCACCTACTACTTGGTCTGCGAACCGCCAGGTGGACAAGCTACACATTTCCCCAGTGTCTCGTACTGGCATCTACCGGTCGTTTTAATATACTAGGTATAGTTGAAAAATCTGAAAACAACATTATATTACTTTTCTGGCAGATACGCTAGGGCCTGTAAAATCGTTTTTTCGGAAATGCTATAGTATTCACTTGTTGGGAGGAAAATCTCTTCGACATATTCCCGTCAGAATAACTATCGTGAACATTTGTCTGAATCTTCTTAACTTCACCACTTAACTTGATGGCGCATAATGAGACAGAGGGGCTTGTCTAAATTATTTATTATTAATTTCAATGTTATTACAATTGAATTACAACTTTCAGACAATTCCAGAAGAATCCTAGCTTCTATTAAGATATTATCCGAGAATTCGCCTGGTTTAACTGAGGAAATACTTTAGTTAGCATGATAGTCCGAGAACTGGATTCCAGAATATCCAGATCCGGAGTGATTACGCTACGGCTGAGCTATTCCTATCGATAAATGTCAATTAGTAATTCTAAGATGATTAAGAAATACGTAAAGTATGGTGCGTGTAATGAATTCGACCCGTTATCTTGTAATTAATGATCGAAATAGCCAGCTTCCATGGTCTAGTGGTTACGAACATGGACTCATGATAGACAGTGCGAAGCAGATTCGAACTCTGCTGCTGATCATAATTAATTAGTATTTGTAAAGCTTTCCTCAGTTCAACCAGACACATGCCGGTTAGTACTTAAAACGAAAATCTTGGACTCTATCTTTCCTGTACTTACCCCGAAGATTGCTCGGAGAGGCCAAAGGTGCTTATTTATCAGTTATTTAATCAGAAAGTAGCATACTTTATGGTTCCCTGATTAACTGAGGGTTCGACAGTGGTTTTCTGCCAACGCAGACCATTACTCCAATAGTATTGCCACATGACGACACTGCCACGTATCAGTAATGTGAATTACCAGACAGGTTGAGAACGAGAAATCGACGAAGCTGGTTTCATACTTCTAACACAAGATCCAATCCATGATCCCAGTGTCGAATTCAAGCCCATTTGAATGCTTTTTTTATATATAAAGAAACGACCTTCGTAATATAAAAGAAATAGTAAAATACTCGTTAATAGCAACATGGCTCGATAGTCCACTACTCCACTGCTTAGTGTGACGAGCTACAAATCAGAATCTCGAAGGATCAAACCCGGTTGCAGATGCGTTGAATAAAAAAAAATATGTTCTTTTAAAAAAGAACGTATTTTTAAAACGTTATTTTTTAACGTTTCCTTAAAAATAACAAAATGGGAAGGGTTATGATACGTACTCTATCTACAGTAGCCCCTATAACGTTTCAATTGTACTTTCGGGCAATTCATAAGCTCTTACTAGAAATTGTAGGTTCAATTTTTAAAAAAATCATTACATTGGCTATTTATTAAAAATTCAATGACAAAGCTATTTTATGAAAGGTAAAAAGGTAAAGGAGTGGAATGCGCACGCGCCGTGCACGACGCATGGGGTATGTGATTCAGCGCTTCACATATTCTCGACCAACGGCACGAAGGGAGGTGGGGTGGTTAGTTCCACGCTCCAGAAATACCAGGTTAGTACCTTTACCTCCAGAAATACCAAGAACACTGTGGTATAGAAGGCTGAGTATGCCTCAGACTGCCAGGTATAGGAACACTGAAGGAAAATTCTCCAATGTCTTGGCCGGGATTTGAACCCGGGCTACCCGATTTGTAGTCAGACGTGCTACCATTAGTAAGGAATAAATTAGATGAGTAATCCAAGGATACTCTAAAATAAGAATTTATTACACCCTCTTGGTTAAAATCGGTACAAACGTTGATTTTAAAATAATATAAAAGAAACCATTATCTCATATACACTAAAAACAAATTGGTATTACTTATTATACATCTAGTCTGAAATCCCTGTTTTGTGCACAAGAAGCTTAAAAGATGTGCACAAATGTCCATAGTTCATTATGTCGTGCAGAAAGGGAATTTTGAACATGTTTTGTCAAGATAACTTTGTATACAATTTTAGCAAATATTTTGTTCACATAAAGTCAGGCTTACTCACTTTTGCATCAAACTTCTTCCGTATCTAGCTTGAAAATGATGTATTCATAGTAGTCTGCTGTTCGTAGCGTGCTATAGAGGCTACGACCGGGTTATAATTCCGCTTATATATTTCCTCGACTCCAGGAATCGCTTATTAATACACTGTAACGTGTAAAATCTCGTCTGTTCATGTTTATATTAAATCGTCTAAGTAGTATTGACATTAAGTATTAATGTAAATCAACCAAATACTTTAAAGCTTATTGTATTATTGAGCGTTTCAATAGCGACTTGCTTATCTTTTTCAACGTTTTATGCGACGTTTCAACAGTGTGATGCTGGATGATTAAAAAAGATAACCAAGGCGTTGTCGAAGCGTTCCGTAATATACGTTTTGAAGAATTTGGTGGCTTTTTATTAATAAGTTACGCAAGCAAATAATCAAAACTTTACTCATTTGGGGTGTTAAAATTCGATAAATAACGAAGTATACTGTTCTACCATATAGATTTGTTTCATGTTATTGATAACGAATTATTATTCCGTGCTTCTAGCATTCAACCGTTAAATAACAAATCAAAACAACGCATTTTGTCTCTGCCTGTAGACTTGTGGCGCCATAATACTGTTCATTTTCGGAACTAGCTTTCACACGGGACAAATTGAATACGTTTAAAATAATCGCCTCTGTTTAAAACATTTTTTTAAACATTTCAACCCGGCTTGAGACAGATGGAAAATTTACAAGCAACTTAATACATCAACATGAAAGCAACGAGCAAAATCCAACTAAATATGTATACCAAAACACAACGATTTTTCCGTTCTAGATTTTCGCCCACCGAAATTTAGCTCATGGGGTTATGTAGACATCCCCAATAATGTTCTCTATGCATCCCCAGGAGATCTTTTGGATGTCCGTGGGAAATATGCTGGATGTAGTTGTAGAATGTCCTATAAAGTCTCCTTTGAAATCCCATATGTATTACAATTATGTCCTGCGGGCTTGCCATGGGAACCCCAGTTTCGGGACCGAGGTGGGCATTTGGACATGCTGTGGATGTCCCTTGGAGTTCTGAATGTCGCGAACAGGACGTCTCTTGAACGTCCGTGGGACGTCCTTGTACTGTCTGGATATTGAGTCTCAGATTACGATCTTTTGGGAAACTGAACATAGCCTTTTCTGCATGGTTTTCTTTAATTCGCAATGATTTGTGGTGTCCTCAAAATTTGCAACGTTAATTTAACTCATTTTCCAACGTCATACAATGATGAAAATTTGCACAGAGACGTAAGTCGGAAAAGAATACAATATTCCATTGTTACTTTAATATATTTCTATATTTTAAAAGCATATTTTAATATTAACTACTTTATCCTAAAATAAATACTAGCCTGCAACGATGTTGCGTTTGACTGGTTACAGAACACTTTAGATTTGGGTCACTAAACATTAGCTTCAGAAAAATATCCCAACACCGAAATAACTCGAAAAAAATAATAATACAATTTCTTAAAGACATACTTTTCTTAAACAATTCGTACTAAAAAGTAAAAAATAATTTTGTACATGCATGGCTAAAAATAAAAGCATTTGGCGCGCCAATTGAATAGTTTATGAAGTTACTGTATATGACAGCGCGCCCCATGCTTTTTCTTTTTAGTCATGCATAAAATAAATTAGTTTTTGGTACGAATTGTTTAAGAAAAGTATGTCTTTAAAAAGTTTTTCTTATTGACACTGTGAAACACAGATGGCTTCCTGAGAGCTAGTGGCTGTTTTTCGTCTGCTGAATTCAAAAATATCATTTGTTTTTCTCTACCAGGCTTCAATTTTAAGGAAAACAGGCACTGATTACAAAAAGGGGGCAATTTCAGACATATTGGGACACTTCCCTACATGGAGTTTGCACCACTGAAGTGTAGAGATGAAGTTCTGTGGTGTCAGAAGGGATGCTACAACTCGCCAATGTGTTATTCCATGCCGGAACTGAAGCAGAAGTGACTTTTCTACAATGAATCATAAAAGATACACTTTTTGTACACTTTGCACTCAATATTAGCGTAAGAATATGCAGTTCCTATCTCGGGACCTTTCAGTTGAAATGGGCAGCTAATTTTTTGTGTATGTTATTTTAGTATGACCTTGATTCTCCTAGCGAATTGTCAAGGTATGTTTCTTTATGATCTTATTAACGGTTTTCTTGTAAGGTTTATAGAGAGAAAACGTGGGCCCCACAGTTGTGCTGTAAGTCAGGTGCTGATAATCATTGTGATAGTCATTGTGTAGAACTTGTTACGAGTGCAAACTCATTTTTTTAAAGTGCACATTCCCCCTTCTTTCCCTGTACGCTTCAATTGTAAAAGCAGCTACAGATTTGCTGCTACAGTCTAAATTTTCTTTGAAAATGATTATAACTTTTCAGAGATGAAACACTCTACAGCTTTCTCCCTCATTCCAACCTACATAGGGTAAGGATAGGATAAATTGAAAACTTAGAGTGTATAAGCATGTTATAATAAAAAAAAATAAAGAATATTAGTTAATGCAGTTTCATATTTGATTTGTATTATCAATTAGACTATTTCGGGCTATTTTTGTTCCAAACAAGAGTTACTAACAAATACAAAGTGGTCGAAACTACAATTTTAACACACAAACACAAGGGTAACTTTTATTGAGGAGGTAACATGAAACGTTGACAGTAGCTCATCTAGTGACAATCCTTCAATCTAATCTCGCCTGGAGATGCTATGCCATGTTCCCAGATATCAGCCAGGCAGCGTCATAGCAGATTTTTGGAAAATAGGTCAATTTCCACAAACTTGGAATTTTAGGCAATTTTATTGCAGCTGAGCTAGATCAAGTGAACGTCATTTATATTGATTTTAGTAAAGCTTTTGATTTGATTGATCATGATGTTCTGCTTTTTTTTAAAAAAAATAAAACTAGTATTTTATTTTCTAAGGAAATATTAATTAGCTTAATATTTTTGTAAGTAGACGGGTAATTGACTGTATTTGATTTCCTGGTCTTCCATCAGACGCCTTCCAAGGTGGGGAAAAGGGGATTATCCACCAAATATGGTACCAAGCAGCCGTAGTTCAGCTGTAGAACGTTGACTTATCAACCGCAAAGTCATGGGAACTATCCCTGTGGCCGCCCATTTTGACTGAGGGTTTTTCCAGGATTATCCTCTGTCATACCAGGTTAGGTAAATTCCTTAATTATACCTACCTAACAAGGCCCTGAATTGTACCTTACAGCATCCTCCCCCCACACTATGCAGGTCTGACTGAGCCGGACATGCCAAAAGGTCATAAATAAATTCAAATTCAACAAATATGGTGAGGACCGGAAATATTTCTGGATGGACCAGACCCAGTTCTGCTGCCTTGCAGTGAGTAGAGAAATCTATAAAGGCTAGAGGAAGATAATCCCGAAAATTAATCGTGGTCAATAGCTTGGAAACACCCATTTCTTCTGGAAATAATGACGGAAATGAAACCCAAATGTCTACAAATCCATATCGATAGAGCACTGTACTCAGGAACAATTTGTATGCATTTAGGTTTCATTTCCGTCGTTATTTCAAGGCGAAATATATGTTTCCAGGCTATTGCATCATTACCCCATGTTAGCGTCACATACCCTTATCTCTCACAATATTACATTTACGGCAAAACTGTCTTCAGAAGCGTATTTTCCGTAAAATTGTAGCCCAGAATGACATATTACACGACCCACACCCAGTAGCATAGATATGAATTTCTCAAGGGAAGGGATATGTAGAAAATTACATCCTTGGATGTTATGCAACCCAACCCAACAACATTAAAATATCTGTCGGGGTTTCTGTAATTTTAGACCAGCATAATCATGTGGAAAAATATACAAGAATATATTATATCGTTGTAGTTTGCGTAGTTCACTTATAATTTTAATATAAATTTAGCAATATTTCAAATTTCAAATACAATTTTGTCAAGAACGAAGAGTTTCATAGCCAGTATTTACTTTTGCGCTCGCTTTGATGCCAGATTTCTCTTCTAGAATCTCCAGTTCGTTCAGTCACATATAAAAATTTCAATTTTTCAAAGATATCGCTTCAGAGTATAAAATATCTCTGGCTTAAATGTGAGTGCGGCTTGTAAGTACTTTTAAACAGTTTGGTAATTTGATATGCTTTCATTGTATCAGCTTATCTCGCCATAAGTAATGTATGTGCGATGAGCACTGCAATGATGCCATCTGACGAGATAATAGTGAAGTAGACGGAACGTGCCATAGCTGAGTCATATAGGGCACTTGTTCGAGCAGCAATATGTAGAAGGAGAACGGTCTACTTCACGTTTTGGAAGTGTGGCTTGTGTTTGATCATGGCAGTGTCGGAGGACCACATACGGCATGTCATGCTGTATGAATTTCACCAGGAACATCCAGCCAGCGTAGCGGCACGAAACATCAATGCCGCATATGATCAGGGTGCTGTGGATGTGAGAAAGTGCCAAAGGTGGTTTAAGATTTTCGGTCTAGGATTTTCGGTTTAAGATTTTCGGTCTAGGAACACCAGCCTCACCGATAAGCCACGAGAAGGGAGACCTGTGCAGCTGGACAACGATGCACTGCGAGCAGCGGTGGAAGCAAATCCAATGCTAACTGTTCAAGAACTGACCAGCGAACTACATGTCACCCATTCGACCGTTCATCGTCATCTGCAGGACCTTGGGTACGTGTCGAAACTCGAAAAATGGGTACCCCATGCGTCAACGCCTCAGCAGAAGCAGCAGCGAGTTGACATCTATAGTTCCCTGCTCACCCGTCAGAGAAATGAGCCATTGCTGGACAGAATGGTAACAAAGAGATGAAAAGTGGGTCATCTACCATAACATTACACGCAAACGGCAGTGGGTATCTAAAGAGGGGGACCACAGGAACCGTGCCAGAACAGGATCACCACCCCTCAAAAGTGCTGTTGAGTGTTTGGTGCGATATCCGTCAGATAATCCCTCTTAAGCTCTTGCCACGTAACCAGACCATCAATGCAGATGTCTACTGCCAGTAGCTTGAACTTCTACGGACTGCATCGTTGGAGAAACGTCCTGTTCTAGCTAATCACAAGGGTGTGCTCATCCACGGTGACAACGCGTGCCCACACACGACAAAAAGGACCTGTGCTAAGATCGAGGAATGTAGCTGGGAGAAACTCCCCACCCGACGTTTTCACCAGATCTTGCAGCAACAGACTACTGTCTTATTCGCAGTCTGCAAAAACACCTTTCCGGGAAAGCACTGCAAAACGAGGGTGACGTGCGGCGAGCAGTGACCCAGATCTTTGCCTCCATAATCGGTGACTTCTTTCAACGAGGGATTCAATAACTGGTTGACAGGTGGCAGAGTGTTGTGGAGTCCGATGGTGACTATTTTCCTGACTATTTTCCAGGTAAGTTATCGTTCTTTTCCTCACAGTAAAAATACATTAATTATGGGATAAGCTGAGAGTTTGAATAGAACGTTATATTTGTATTTGTTTCGCTGTAGAAAGTTTCAATTAGTGTCGAATAATACAAATGAAAATATAAATTCTTCTAACTTTGGGAGTCTATATTCTCGTGCTCAGTGTCTTCATTTGAAAAATAAATAAAAAAGATTAATGAAACTTCAGATAACACTTTTCTTATGGTACTAACGTTTTTGTTAGTTGATTTTTGTAGCTATTTGATATTCTAGACCCATTTTTTTTTTCATGCAGCTCAGTGACGTATCCAGGGGAAGAGTTCAGACGGTTCTCCCAAATACCGGTATCTGTGTAATCTTAGCATAATTTTAGGCGTAATTATGTACTTAATATCAATTTCATATTCAGACCCTCTCTGAACCTCCCCTAATTCCTGAATACCCTAAAAACTAAATCGGAATACATGCCTGAAAGGTTTTGTCTTATACTGTAACTGGAGCTTATTTTTTAGATTTTTGTAGATATTTTTATAGATTCTTCCGTTATCTGATTTTCTGCAACTTGTTTTGTCTTTCTTCTGACAGTTTTCTTTGGTTCTTTTAAACTTTATAAAAGCACCTTTCGCATTATTCACAGCTTCTACTAAGTGGTGTTCCTTTGTATAACGGTTAATCGTAGGGAAATAATAATTCAATCTAATAAAAATAGGGAAGAAATTAGAAATGCATGCCTTCAATCTGAGCTTGACACTGGTCGATAAAGAAATTAGAACAGTTTATTCGAATACAAATTACACGAATTCTTTAAACTCATGAATCATAGTTTTATATAAGTTTTCTCTTCTTTACGCTCTAGGTGATATATTTACACTCTTCATAATGAGAAAAAATATGCACTCTCCGTAAGCGGATATAAGAATATAAGTGTTGCAATCCTTCCTAAATAGTTCAATATCAGTCAAATATGAATTGTCTTAATACTTCCACATTGAGTTGCACAATACACTTACAATGCAGCAGGGCACTGTCACATTATGTCTTGAACAGTCTTTTAATTTCCCTGCAAACTGATATTACCATCATGTTATTTTCAAAATAAGAACTCATAATTAACACCAAAATTTATGCAATTTGATAAATTGTTTTCATTAAATCCAGAACTTTCTTCACAACTTTCCTTCCAACACCACGTTAGGGATCTGACAGGTTATTACCGAGTAACGTGAACAAATTATTTTTTAAAAAGATCTTACATACTCATCATTCACATAACTACCAACAAAGGAAAGCTTTCCCATATTGGTCATAGTTAGTTTCATCCGCTAATGCAGAAAAACAAGTCCATAATCAGGCAACAGATTCGTTAATCGAAACTTGATTGTATATTTCAATCGTTTGATTTTAATGGTTAGATTCTTCTCTCCTTATAGCCTAAAACGATATTCGTGTGGTTTGAGCAGTGTTCCATTTGAAGCGGGGGATTGGGATTTCCCCCTCTGCGAAAATCCTCCCCGGCTCTGTATTCCGAAATATTCCCCAAGCCTGGGATATGAACGAATACAAAATACGATTTTCTATGTTCTGAAAAAAAAAAATCCCCTTCTCTGGAAATTGTACAAATCGGACACTGAGTCTGAGGCATTAGACCAGCGTCTTAAAGGTCGCGGGTTCGAGTTGATTTTAAAACGCATTGCACTCACATAATCGTGACAGGCCGAAGTGAAAAGTTACTAACATGCTCCATGCAAAATAAAGTTCACCACAAGTTCATCTTCTCCCCTTATGACCTGGAAGGTCACATTAGATCTACATTTTTCTGTATCTTAGAATAGCACCAAACTTTACGAGTTTTGTGAAATTTCTATTTTTCATTCATATCTAAGTAACCATGTTCCATTCGTATCTAATGTAACCATGTTCCATTCCTATCTAATGTTTGATAGTTATTTCGTAGAGAAGCGAAATGTTTTATATTTAAAATTTTCTCCGATCTAATTTCGTTGACACTATCAGTAACACGAATCACCATTTTTTCATTACTCTTGATATCGTCTTTTCACCAACGCTATCGATATGATTGTCGCAGAAATCTGTTGTCTAGACATTTGGTCTGCGTTTCCAAGTTTTGAATTTTTATTTTACTGCTTGTCCTGAAGATTATTTACCATATTCACCTAATTGTGAACCTACAACGCACAATGTACAATGCGATCAAAGGATATATTTAGAATAAACAAACAATTATATCGAGACGTACGTAACTCCTTACAATTAATTTTATTTTTTTAACTATTATATGCTTCGAAACATATTTCTATTTCTTGCGGAAATATTCTCTTCTGAAGTTCATATAGGTAGAATCAAGGGTATATCCCCTATATCCCCTCCCTTACCTACGCCGCTGCCCACACCTTTCCAATTTAAGAAAATCAATCGGGATTCAATATAGCAGCCATGAAGAATATATCCTCCACAATGTAGCGCCTTCCACCCAATACTATGTACTTGCTTTACGTTTCTTTCAGTAATTTAAAAGTAAAAGGGTATTTCAGCACTTCTATATCACTCTACACAAACAAGAATCTGACAATTGTATCATCAATATCTCCCAAATAAAATTGCGCTCGAGTTGCCAAAATTTGCATGCTCACATATTTTGACATCCTAATCATGATCCAGGGAAAAAACATAACTTTTCTCTTCCCCATCAATATGTTTGCTTGTTAGTGGTATTCGTGTGCCATTCTACGGATTGTACCCAATTCTACGGGTGTGGGTCTCTGGTGACTATGAATATAGCGACTTGCAGCTAAGTTATTAGTGTCATTTGACCGTCTGTCAGGGTAGTGATCGGCATTGAATGTAAACTAGCACCAGACATTCATAAGTAGCGTACCAAAAACAGTACTATTGAAAACTTTTCCAGCCAATTTCTCTTCAACGATTGCCCAATGGCACCTAATATTTTACACCTGTTTTTTATGCTCATTTTAAATATGTATATTATTTCTTCTAGATCTGAGTGCCCACTTGAAATAGTGTTACTTGTAAGTTTCGTCTAGCTTTGATTTTTCTTTACAGTGATAAACTAACAGTGATGTTTCCTGTTGGATTACTAAGTGGAACGCCGTGGTTCAAAAAGAAATCCAAACCTGACCAATGGTTAGTTTTATTTAAATACATTTTGAAAATGCGTACAAGATGAGAATAGTTATTTACAGTATTTTAAAAAATAAAACATCGCTCCGCCGGAAATCGAACCCGGGCCCCCAGAGTGGCTTTCCGAGACGTAAGCTAGTACGCCAAACCGTCAGCTATCAGCTGTCGCGTTCCAGTGTTCTTTATAGATTCACGCCCACGAGTCAACCCCGAATCAGTGGTAACAATCCTTTCTTTCATTATACGCAATACAAAAACCAAAAAAGTAATATGTCATCGACCCGAGCACTGTCTGTAATTTATTCTTAACATAACGTGTTCAAGAAAAGTGTGTGTGAGAGAGAGAGAGAGAGAGAGAAAGAGAGAGAGAAACCTACCACCTAATAAAATCATTCTACGTTAACGGTTTACAATATGTGATAGACCAAACTTCAGACAAACTTGCAGCAACCTTTGAGGTGCAAAGTTTGTAATGCGCAGCAAACTTTGAAATGCAAAGTTTGTAATTCCAAATTTGCTACATTTAAACAATCTTTTATGCGGTAAGTTTAGCACTCCAAGGGGAAAACAAAGCTAGTACAAACTTGGTGTTAACTTGGGTGTTATCTGAGTTCCCGTACGAAAGCAAAAAATTCAGGTTATTTATATTTTAACTTATCCCGGCCTGAGCCACAGATGCCTAATGACCATAAAAACGTTCAAATTCACCCATGTTCCCTCTCTCCCCTGTTAATGAATGTTATATTTATAACTGATTATTTTGTTATAGGTTTTGCAACTGTATCCTGTACCTTCAAGAATTAAGAGCTTGGACTCGAGAGGAAATAAAATTACTATTGGCGGAATGGAATCTTACTTTAAAGTCTCTGAATTTACTTTACCAACTGAAGACAAGGATATCTTCCGGAAAAGTTCATATCGGAGGAGCTCATCCCGGAGAAGCTCATCACGAAGGAGCTCATCACGGAGGAAACCGACGATATGAATGCATCTTATCGACGATCTTATGCATTTTAAAACTTCATATAGAATATAATTTTGTATCGCAATATTGACATTAACTTTTGAGATTTTTATTGTTCTTGTTTCAACCAAGATGTAAACACGCTTATACTGTAATTTTATACATTTTTCTATACTGTAATTAAATACTTTATACGTACTTACTGGATTGTTTTCAATTAATATTTTATATTAACTTCAATCTCTAATGCAGTTTCTAATTGTGTAGTTAAATATGTTTCAGCTGTGCTTTGAATATATAGTATACGGTATTTACTTGAAACTAGTGTTGTAAAAAAGTTTCTTTTCCTATGAAGTTTTTTCACGTTTTTTCTGTTTCATGTTTTCCTTTTAATGTTTTTTACACAGATGCTTTACGCTGCAGAAAATCAATGTAATCGGAAGGATTGAAGTTAAGCTTTCACACATTCATCCCAATTTACTATTGCTTTGTTTTCCTGCAGCCTCACGAGGCACATGATGGGATTATTTATGTATTCAATGCCACATTGCTATACTTCCTATATCTTCACCCTGATAAGCGTAAGGAATTAACTACGGACATATGGACTGAAGTTATTTGGTATAGTTTGTAATAAAATACTAATAAACCTCCAGAGAATTGAAGAAATATTTTGAGTTATAGGAAGAATTCAAGTTCTTAGTGATAATACAACTTCGAAGACAGCTTCACTGTAAACTGAAAAACTATGAATTATTGCCGAAATATCCTCTCATTCCGTTTATACAATACGTTAATTTCTAATTACGGCACTATTCAAAGAAGATATATATTTTTGATCATAACTACCGTCCTCAAATATCTTTAGCTCAAAATCCCGGGAAATAACCTGCTTCTATTTAAGGGCAGAGATATAGCTTTGCGTTTACTAGTACATTGTGTTTCACTCTAAAAACTCTGTGATATTGCTCCCTCATGCTCCGGGCTCGAAGCCTCGCCCTATACTGTGAAAATATATGCAGATAGAGACAGTGTAACAACAACAAAAATATGTTATATGCATATTTCAAAAGAGTTGTATAAATGCGTAATGAATACTCTTGTAAACAAGCAACTACATATAGGTTTCTTCTAATGAGTCCGTTGCGATAGGGCTCTGAGAAGTATTATTTCAAAGCATATCATAACGTAGGTACGTCCCGTGGCATCCCCGCGCTTTTTTCGAAAGTATAGAAATAGCTATCGGCACGTAACAGTATGAATTGAATATTATAAATTTAATTTTAAAATAGAGTGGCAACGCTGACAACTGGGTGCTTGGGTACAGGGAACAACCACAGTATGTTTCCATTGTGTCAAATATGTATACTCAAAGCTTGGTGCGGAAACTGTATGGAAGTAGTAAATATTTAATTTTAAAAATTGGTTGCTAACACTGTCAACTGTGGGACCTGAAGTACCTCTATGACTCGTCCCAGTACGTAAATACGAAGGTGGTCCTAATACGTTCAACGATATGGAAACAATTAAAAAATTTATTTTCTGAAATTGTTGGACAACGCTGACAGCTGCGGCGCCACAAGAACCCACATGAACTGTCCCATGAAATCTAGGTTATTTTAATAGTTTGGCAACCCTGACAAACTACGGCGCTTGGAGTGTCTGTAAGAGCTGTCCCAGTACCTAATGATATCAAATTTAGTGTAAATAAATGCACACGTGTAGATTTCTATTAATAAAGTAATTTCTACAAGTTCAATTTTAAAATAGACTGGCAACACTGACAACTAGGTTACTTGAGGTCGAGGACACCCAAAACTTTCTTCCCTATTGTGTTGAATGATGTTTAAGCTAAGTTTGGTTCAGATACAGTATGAAAGAAAAAAATTAAAATTATTTTTAAGAAGTTGGCAACACTGAGAACTGGGCAATCCGGAATATCTCATATTCCACACGCTATTTGTAATGTAGGGTTTAAATTTTGTTGAATTTCTTCTTAGTTACCTATATGAAAGCAATTCTTGCTTAAAGAGACGTTAACACTTAACAGTATTACAAATTGCTGCCTTGAGGAAAAAAAAAAGAAATTTAGCAAAAAAAAATCAAGTTTTGCCTCTAAAAAAATGGAAGTTCTATAAAGAAAAAAAGGATTTTTCTTTTACAGCACTACTTGAAACTAAGACCTCTTCGGATATAAAACCTTTTAATTTAAGTAAACTTTCATGGAAATATTAGACCTGTAAGAATTTATTGGTACTACAATCAACATTGAGGAGTAGTGGGGAATTAGAACCTTACTGCAAAAACTGTGTTTTGCAGAAAAGGGCAAAAACTTCCAGTCCCTGAATTTTTCATAAGTAACATTATCTTTTTGCTTCATGACATAAAGTAATTAATTCTCTATCAATTCTATAAACTTGAAAAGCTTAATAATATTAGTTGTCACTGTGGTAGGGATCTTTTTGTATTTGTAGTTAGGCTCTTATTCCATCCTATGTTTGTTAGGCCCTTATTCCATAAACTCTTAGAAGGTACATGTAAGTTAGGCCTATTTTACTGAAAGCAATATTTCAAGGTTTAATATTATTCAAATCTTTTAAGTGTGCATCATGTCTATATACAATAAGCCTACTTAGTGGAAAACTTCACTGATATTAAAAGACACAAGACCAACATTTGACAAAGAAAAACACAATTATTCACATGAAATCAAACAAAATTTAGGCAAGATTAATAAAAAAACACACACACAATTATGGACAGGAGAATAGAAAATGCTTGACACATTGTAGTTAGACAATAACAATATTTAAAAAACGCAACTGAAAAGAAGAACAAAAAAGGCTTTTAGTACCACAATAGTATTACTAATCACTCTCCGAGTTAAAGGAATATTCGCGTGTACCATGCTGGCATGCTGGACACCTATGTCCGAAGAGTTCAAAACATCAGCAAAAACTAAACGATCATTTTCATGGGAAATGTACACTTTAAAAGACTGCGCACATCTTTGATTTCTGCCTGCGTTGTTTTAGGTTTAGGGACTTGCTCGGAAGGTTCAGCTCGAATGTGATGTCCACGCGTTTTCGTAAAAGTGGATAATAATACTTCTTGTAAACTTCAACGTAAGATCTTGAAGTTTCAACCATTTTTCCTGAAACATGCAGACGGCAGTAACATTGCATGCTAAACTTTTCTCCTCTGCGTTTCGGAGTGTTAGCGAAAACTGTCCCTGATTCTGTCTCCTGCAGGCACAAGGAGAAATCTCTGATCCTTACGCTTTGATGCTGCTAGTATTTCGACATAACTCTGGCCACTTGTAATACATTTTTCTACTTTTCACCTTCTCTGAGTACATGCCAAAGTTTCGGTCGCGCTGATAGTAAGAGTGCCCTTTGACTGGAAATACGTGGTTCATTGATATATTCCACTTTGCTGATTGATAGCCACAAGAGTAACGTTAGGACTGTGAATTCTTTTTATTTTGTCCTCCAGCGCTGTACGAAAAGAGTGTAATCTTCTTTAAATCTGCAGTTCTCACCACTATTTTGGTTCCTTTTTCTCATAGCACGTTTCGTTCCGTTCACTTTTCGTTTCCTCCCTATGTTTCTGGAAGTATCTTTTGCACCCTCAGAGTGTTTTTCTGTTGAAGGCACATATTCAGCATCACTTGGATTTGAATCAGCAATGGTAGTTACATTTTCGTAAGGAGAAACACAACTACGACATCCACTAGCCGACTTTGTTGATTACCTGCATGGTCGACGGAATAAGGGCCTAACTTACTTTCAACCTCTGTAGCTCCTCACTGATTGGCCGTATTTTTTTTAGAATATTAGGTGACGTTAGAACACATGCTGTAGACCTTGAAAATACATAGGTGGGAATAAGGGCCTAAAATCACTTAGGTCCTTATTATCCCCCTACTCCTCAATTAGTCTATTGAAATTTTAAGAGTTCTAACAGTGGAATTACATTATTTGCAAATGTAGTACCAATTAACCTTCCAACTCTTGGTACAAACAGTGCAGCAGTATGCCGCCATGGTCTTATTACACACAAATTGTACTTCCGTTCGTTACTTCTACCATCTATTGTAATTCAATTTGACATGAGAACGAAGCTTCATTCGTTGAGATCATATCAATATTCCTGTGAAAGGTGTTCCATAAAAATTCCGATATGGCGAGTGAAAATGGCGTGAAACAGCATGGTAGAATTTGGTAAACTTTTGATATATGATATTATTCAGGACGCAATTCTGTGCCAGATAAAACAAACAGAAATTCTATTGCAATTTGTTTCGAGTTATCTTGCAAAATGACTGGACTAATTGGAATCCACTTCACTTTGATCGTCAGGTAAAAGAGTTTCTCGGAAACACATTTGGTGCAAATCCAATCACGCCGATTATTCAAAATATCTGGCTACACGATTCCCTAATCTAAACCGCAGCAATTCTGGTTATGAGGGTATCCGAAGAACAGGGTTTATTAAGGAAACATTCAATCATGTGCTCATCTTAAGAGTAATATACCAAGACTAATATCCAGCACAACAATAGGTGTGATACTTCGCGCAGCAGTGCCGAACAGTATTGTATGGTTGAATTTGAACCATTATAATTTTTATGTACTGAGATGATAAAAAAAATTACATATTTGTCATCAAATTTGAATTTTCTGATGGATTTTATATAAGAAACGCCTAAACTTGTGCAACTTGTCTTTCACAATTCATGAAATATGACTTTTTTTTAAAAAATCAAATTGGTATGTCTCCGTAAATTAGGTAAGTAAAGGAGAATTGCCTCACTTTTTGAAAAAATGGTTGCAGAACGAATAATAGGATCGAAATTGAGGAAGATTTATATTGAAGCAATAGCAAGATACATAATCGACCGTTAACACAAAAGCGATGTAATACTTTTCAATAACGCATGAACGAGAAGAAAAGAAAGAATGTAGAAGGAGCATTTTCATGCTTACCAGAAAGTCTGAAAGACAAACGCCGCATCATGCAGGAGAGATACCGTATCAACTTACTTCCGATTATTGACATGCTTTTTATATACATGTTCTCTGCCACATTTAATGCACATGGTATGGTAAATTGTAGAAGTTTCACGCAACCACAAAGTGCCGGATCTAGGGGGGTCAAAGGGGGCAAGCGCCCCAGGCGGCACGTTTAGGGGTGGCAAACAGATAAAAATAAAAAATAAAAGCACCTGAAAAAGGAAGTAAAATCGCCTAATAAATTAAAATTGATCTAAATTTGTTCAAAATGTCACTACCGGCGCACTCATACATTATTATGTTATTCCATACAACCTACCTTCAGATTCAAAATTCAAAACCGCGATTCAAGTAAGATAGCCAGGTCTACTGATTATTCGAGTTAGTAATAGCGATACCACGACAGCCTCCAGAGACGTTACCAAAAGCACACTACGTGATGCTAGACAGTGTTGTAGCCGTCGCGTCGGCCGGTCGTGTTGTTTGGCTAAAAAAACGATGGAGAGGGCGGCAAAATAACTTTGCCCCGCATAGGAAAATTCTTAGACCCGGCACTGAACCACATACCGCAGTTCGTGTACACAACCAAATACACTGCCGACGGAGTTGTGAAAGTACCTTCTCACAGACGTCCTTCTACAACATTTCTGCTAGCGAGTCCTATCTAACCCTGTCTACAGTTCGATTTATCCCGTTTCTCCCTTCGCATAACCTACAAAGGCTACCGTTTCCCGAAGGACGATGGAGCCAAGATATATATTTCGCATGCTTGTCGAATGTGTTTCCGTACATCCCTCGGATTTTCATGCATTAACCTTATACGTCATACATCCCTTCCCAACACCCTCTAATAGTTTATTCTTTAGTGATCGACACATTTTCAGTATTACTGTTGCTCTACTGCTAGGGAACAGCATTATTCCTTCGATAGCATTGCATGATAGTTTGCATTTTTACGTCTAAGGGTTATTGTTGGCTCCTAGCTGTTATTATTCGACTCGTCTATTTTCCTTTGTGTTTCTATCACGACTTTCACCACAACATAATGTACCAATTCTTTTCTAGCTGTGCTTTGGTTCATGCGGCATCTCTCCTCATCAAAAGTGCGGCATCTGGGGGAGAGTTGTTTTATCATATTATTGCTCTGGTCATTCCTTTCTTCACTGCTCTTTGTGAATTGCACATGGCTGAATAAGAAAACACACTACTTGCCATTTTTTACAATATGTTTTCAATTCGTACTTCAAATACGCAGTCCCACTTACGTTCGTCTAAATTTCCACACTCGGTCTTTGTAGCACCTCCAGTGTCAGTTGCTCTCTTGATTGCTTTTCGCGAGTTACCCCGTGGTTATATGGCGTTCCATGTGCTCACACACACTTGTGCTGCCATCTGACGATTGGTTTCAGAGATATTACAAGTGTGGCATCTCTCCTCATGCGGCATCCTTAACTTACCTTATCATGTCTTGAAAATTTGTAACATATCACCTTTTTGCATTTGCCGATTCATTTCAGGACAAAACATGCTAACTTTGAAGCGCTGTTACTCTGAAAAGAGTAGGAACCTGTAACTTGAAATTTACAGTAAGACCATTACCAAGAATCAATCATCAAATTAAGCGCAGTACTTCAAAAAAAATAACGTAGCGCAAATAACTTAATAATATGAACAATGTATCAGAGCCTTTCGGTTCACACATTCCTGGACGTAACTTAGAGTAATGTAAAGCTATGTTCTAATCTTAAGTTATGTTTCCTACGTCTAACCAATCAAAGAGCGAACTGCTTTTGAATGCTATAAACAGAGTGCAAGAGTATACCTCAGTCACATGGTGATTTTCTTTCATAATTTATCTATATGTAAATTGCATCTTCGGTATGAGTGTTTCTTGAATAGTAGGCAAGATAGATATTGTTAACATGTTTTTTTACCAAAATGTACGAGGCTTAAACACTAAACTAAAATTATTGAATTGTAATGTATTGGCCTCAAATATTGATGTAATTATTTTAGCTGAAACATGGTTATCAGAAAGTGTATGCGATCGCGAATTACATGATGATAGATACATTACCCATCGTCAAGATAATAAAACTAATAAAGCTGGGAGTGTACTTGTAGCTGTTAAGTCTAAATACAATGTTAATAAATTAGATATTAATATAGACCGCTTGGAAATTGTAGGTATTAAAATCAATACTCCCAGGATTAATATCATAATTGTTGAGGTTTACTTCAGGTTTAGCTCAGGATTATATATCTGTATACTTAATTTTTTCGAGAAAGTAGAGGAGATATTATACAAATATCGTTCTAATATAATAATCGTAGGAGATTTTAATATGCCGAGTATTACCAATTGTAAATATGATATAATGCATAGTGATAAAATATGCTTAAATTTGGCTAATTTTATGTCCTTACATCGACTTAGATCAATTAATCGCATTGCAAACCACAATAATAGAACATTAGACTTAATTTTAAGAAATATAAATATTTATTGATAGAGATTTGGATCCCTTAGTTTCGGAAGACAGACATCACCCTAGCTTGAGATTTGAAATTCGATGTATTGTGAAAGATAAAATTAGGAATGTTAGTACTGATTTAGTGTATAATTAAAAGAAAATGGAGTTCTATAATTTTTATAAAGACTTATCGAAAATTGACTTGGAACCTGCTATAAAATCGAACAATCCTTATTCTGTTATTGATATATTTTACAATTTCTTTTACAAGGTGATAAACAAGAATGTTCCTAAATATAATGATCAATACAAACGAAAATATCCTACTTGGTTTACTTCGAAGATAATTGAAATCTTAAAGGTGAAGGAATATCACAGGAAACGTAACCGAAAAAGTCAATACAATTTGCACATGTTTAAGGAAATTCGTGGTAAGGTAAAAAGAAATTGATTAACACTGCTTATAAAAAATACATTAATGATGTTGAAAATAGTGTAAAGAACGATATCAAGAAATATTTGTCTTGTGTAAAGAATAAAAGAAATTGTCAATACAATACTGATATAATGACACAAAGAACAGAGTTTTAAGTAATTTAGATGTATCAAATGTATTTGCCACTGATTTTGTTTCAGTGGATGACAATTGTTCAACCAATAATTGTTTAGATAATTTTCCGAATTTCATGGTCGGTATTCACAGAATTCCTTGTCTATTAATTCGTTCACAGAAATATAATGTTTAAAGGTATTGAAAGAAAAGAAACCCAAAATAGCTAGCGGATCCGATGAGATACCGCCATATATTTATAAAGCGTGTGCTGAACCATTGAGTGCCATTTTTAACTTGATATTAAGTATCAATAAGTTTCCAACTAATTGAAAGAGAGGAAAGGTTTGTCCTACATTCAAATCTGGAAGTCAAAGTGAAATTTCTAATTATAGACCTATTTCCTTAATTAGTAGCTCTCCTGCTAAAGTCTTTGAACATTTAATGTATAATAAAATATTCAACCATATTCAACCTTATTTATCTTCATTTCAACATGGATTTATACCACGGAAATCAACTACATCTAATTTGGTCTGTTATACTCAAGATGTAACGGATGCAATAGCTAAAGGTAAAACGGTAGAAGCTGTATATTTTGGCTTAGCCAAAGCGTTCGATTAGATTGATCACAGTATATTAATCAAGCTATGGGTTGTATAGCTATGGGTTATCTAATAATTTACTTAAACTTATCTTATCGTATTTATCTGATAGAGAGTACTATGTTGTCTATAAGCATGAGAATTCTTTTGTCTATAATTCTAACTCAGTAGTGCCTCAGGGATTGAAATTAGGACCTTTACACTTTTTTAATTTATATTAATGACTTGCCTGATGCACTTAAATATACTAATTGTTTAATGTTCGCTGATGACCTTAAGATATATAAAACAATAGACAATGAGTACAATAAAACATTATTACAAAAAAATATCGATAATTGTTTTACTTGGAGCGTATCCAATAATCTACCTTTTAATCTGAATAAGTGCTTTACTATAACCTATTCTAGAAAGGAATGTATCCAAAGTTACAATTATACAATAAATGAAAACAATTTAACAAGGAAAAATGAAATTAAAGACTTAGGATTCATTTTTGATAAAAAAAAAAATATTTTTTGTCTCATCAAAAATATATAATAAATGAAGCACATACACTTTTGGGGTTTCACAATAAGAAATACAAAAGAGTTTAATAGTATCGATGCTACAATCTTAATGTTCAATGCATTGGTAAGGAGCAAACTTGAATGCAATAATGTTGCATGGTTTCCCATTTATAAATCACATATAAAAACTATTGAAAGGGTTCTAAGCAAATTCTTGAGAGATTTGTTTTATAAACAAATATAGGTTAGCATATAAGGAAAGAATATCTTACAAAACTTTACAGGATGAGTTCGATATTTCTAGTTTAAACAGCAGGAAGTTTTTAGGTAGATTTCGAAGAAAAATCTACCTATTGAGATCGGTAAATATCGTACCGATCTCAATATATATACTGGTGTAGTAACAAGTAATCCATTATTTTTGCATGACATTGAAGGCTTGACTTACCATAGTTAGAATGATCCGATTTAGGTCACATATGCGCCGTTTTGTTCCATAACGTGTTGCCATTTGGAAGGTAATATCATGATGCCTCTCTCATAGAAGCCCTTGTCCCTATTGGCAAAAAATTGAGACAGTCGATTTTCACAAGCCTCTCTTGAAGCAAATTTTTCACCAGCAAACGTGTTCGCCATGGACAGGAACAGATGGTAATCACTCGGTGCCAGGTCCGGACTATAAGGTGGATGCATAAGAACCTCCCAACCAAGCTCCCGGAGCTTCTGGCGACTCACTATCGATGTGTGTGGCCTGGCGTTGTCCTGGTGGAACACAATGCCTCTCCTATTGGCCAAAGCTGGCCGCTTCTGGGCGATTGCTGCCTTCAGACGGTCCAATTGTTGACAGTATAGTTCCGAGTTAAGGGTTTGGCCGTAGGGGAGCAGCTCATAGTAGATAATTCCCTGCCAATCCCACCAAACACACAGCAAAACCTTCCTGGCCGTCAATCCTGGCTTGGGCACCGTTTGCGCCGGCGCACCGCGCTTCGACCACGACCGTTTTCGCGTGACGTTGTCGTAAGTGATCCACTTTTCATCACCAGTCACCAACCGCTTCAGAAATGGGTCGCTTTTGTTGCGATTCAGCAGCGATTCGCAGATGGAAATTCGGTCCATGAGGTTTTTTTGCGTTAACTCGTGTGGCATCCATACATCAAGCTTCTTTGTGTATCCAGCCTTATGCAAATGGTTCCACACGGTTTTTTGTGCAATGTTTAGCTCTTGGGCAATCGAAACAGCGCTTACATGACGGTCGGACGCGACAATGTCCATGATTTTATCGACATTTTCGACACTTGGCCTTCCAGTGCGTGGTACATCTTTGACGTCAAAATTACCGGAACGGAATCGACGAAACCAAAATTGCGCGTGATTGGCTGTTACAGTATCAGGACCATAAACACTATTCACATTTGCAGCCGCCTGGCTTGCGTTTTCGCCTTTATCGAAGAAAAACTGTAAAATGTAGCGTATTTTCTCTTTGCTAGTGTCCATTTTGACGCGCGCTCACACAACACTGAGTCAACTCATCACAACTATCTGAACAGTGTTTGTAGTACGCAATCTCATCGTTTGAACGCCATCTCGTTGAACCCGATCGGACTTATACAACGCGAAATACAGATTACTGAAGCCATCTATTGGCAAAATAATAATTACTTTTTACTACACCAGATATATATATATTAACACGCTAGCGGCCATAGTTTTGAAGATATTTGAACCAAATTTTTATGTTGTTTCTAGGCTTAATAGCTCCGTTAAGTTCGTTAATGACAAAATCGATCGCCATCTTGGATCCAAAATGGCCGGCGAACCCATTGTTGTATACAATACACAGCCTAAACCGCTGGGGCTATTGAAATCAAATTTGGCATAAAGGTACAGCATCACTGTTTGATTACGAAAATGTTACCTAATGAATTCAAATACGCCATTTTGGATCCATTTTCTATTTTTTCTCTTTTGAAATCTATTTTCCATATCGTTTGAACTAGAGATACGAAACTTGCCATAAAGGTGTATTGTCACTAGTAGTTCAAGAAAATATTACGAAATGTTGAAAAAGTTACCATATTGGATCCAAAATGGCCGCCGAACCCATTGTTGTATAGAATACACAGCCTAAACGGCTGCAGCTAGAAATATCAAATTTGATAAGAAGGTACATTATCACTTGTATGTTACTAAAATATTACATGATGTATCCAAAGACGTCATCTTGGATCCAAAATGCGGACCTAAAAATCAATTTTCCGCACCGTTTAAGCTAGAGATACGAAATTTGACATAAAGGTACATTACTACGAGTAGTTTAGGGAAATATTACAACATTTGGGATAAGTCGCCATCTTGGATCCAAAATGACCGCCCAAAATCCCATTTTGCACACCGTTTGAGCTGGATAAATTAAATTTTACTTGAAGGTGTACCATCACACTTGAGGTGTACACTTGAAGGTGTAGGTCACGACAATATAAGGAAACTTTCAAAAAGTCGTCAACTTGGATCCAAAATGGCCACCCAAAAAAAAACAATTTCTAAATCATTAAATGTAGAGAAACGAAATTTTGTTTGAAGGTGTATGACCAAGATTAGGTTACAATAAATGGGGCAAACCTACCCTTTGTGAGCGCAACCCCACGTAGGAAGGTGAAAATGGACACCATGGTGTAGTAGTGCTGCAGCGAGATTTTGGTTAAGGTAAAGGAGGCGCATCCTCTCAAAAGCACTGAAATTTGGCGCAGCCCCCTACGGGGGTCTGGGGGCAGCGCTCCCAGCGAAGCAAAGCAGATATATACGTCTTGTGGGATATCGTTGAATAGCTCTTGATGAATAATCTACAAACCAATAAATAGTTTTTCGCTAACGCTCATATAAGGCGAGATTTGAATTCGAGATCTACCTCAGCCTGTGGGCCTGCCGAAAGGGATTCTTTGTATAGGTCTATGCAGACGTTTTTGTATAAGTTAATAAATTTTTGAGTCGATTGTCCCCGTTTGCTTCAAGATTTACACTTTAATATAAAAAAGTAAATCTTAGGAAGAGACAACCGTTTTACATACAGAATTGCAAAAACAATTTACATAGAAACTCACCAGTGATAAAGATGTGCTACGAACACAACTTGTTAGTAGAAATTGATTTCGCTATGAATTACAATAAATTTAAGAAAATAATTCTGCTTTATTTAAAAGAAAATTACATATAGAAAATTGTTTTCTCTTTTTCATGTGGTAAAAGAGCATAACTGCTTTATTAAGTTTATATAAGTTGTTAGTAATACCAGTTTGTGCGCATTAGTTCTATCACGTGATTGTACAAAATATTGAAATGAAAGGATTTGCCTTTAGTATTAATTTTTTCACTACTCTTTCGCTTTAAGTCGTATTTTCTTTATAGTATTGTAATTGTTTTTGCGTCTAATAGTGGGATGTAGATTTGTATTGTGCTTGTGTTTTGTAAATGTGTCTAATATTTTTATTCTTGTAATACTGAGTTTATCATTTTGAATACCTATATTAGTTTTAATACATGTTATGTATCACCCATTGTCATGAGTGAGAATATGTAATTGAATAAATAAATACATGTATTTTATAACACTTTTCCTCAACTAATTAAGGTAAAGAGTAGAGTAGAGCGTTGGCTTAACTTTTGTAAATAACCGAGATCAAGATATGGTACGGTAAGGCCAAGATATCCTCCTGTGCGATGTACACGTGCCGTGAACGGCGCATTGGGGATGTGGAAGTAGCGATCCACATATTCTGAATCGCACATGGTATACCCAAAGCAGCACACGAATATGAGGCCTATATTGCACCAAAAACGCGGATATCAAATATGGTTCACTTTCGATCGGCACTGGCTTAGTACGATATTTCTACATCAATGCTCTCTCTGAAACTTAAGGAATGTATCGTATTTCAACCAGAAAACATGAAAAAATAAATTTTGCTGACTAAAATATGAAATTTATAGAAATATCACTGTTTCAAGGTGCCATTGCAGGATATCGATAAACATTGGCCGGTATCTTTCGGAGGAGCGTTGTATGTTTGAAAATGTCTATGTAATGGGGATATAACATGTGCTACGTATGAAACTTCCATGCGCTCCTTGCTAAAAGTCATTCTGAAATTAAAATACAGTCTGCTTTACCTCATTCCATGCCTGAGTTGAGAACGTGTATAATCATCGTATGTTTTTCGGTGGATGGATCCGCAGTGTGGTGGCTAAACGACGGATTATAAATCCATCACAAGGTTCCAGATTCGAATCCACCCGCAAACAATTGTGAAAATTTTCGACTGTAGGCCCTACATCAAGATGAAAAAGAATAGGACGCGTAGTGGAATAAATACAGCATGTAATCAAGATCACATTTTTCTGAAGCTACTGTAAAAGAAGTGATTCCGTTAATTTAAAGAATAAATTTCTCTCGGTGAAAGAGGGTGCTTTTCAATATCGATCAATATCGATACTGGTCGGCATCGATAACGGAAATATCGACAAATTGTTTGTCATTCGATATTGATTGATATCGGCCGACATCGATGTGCTACTGGGGACGGCACGAAGTGAAGTGCGGGTGGCAGGGGAGGTGGTGTCTAGTAATGTAGGTTGGGCCAACGATGGCTGGTCTTTGGCCAAACGGTTGAGTCACTGTGGGGCAGCACTGTTGAGGAACCGGGTGTTTGGCCGCTCAGCCTTCCTTCTACCAACCAACGCATCCCTAACATCTGCCCAACCAAACTCGATATTCAATGACCATTAAAAATGTTGAAATGCGAAAACAAACAAAAAGGGGCATTTATTCCTAAACACTAACAAGGAAATTTAATGTTTTATGAAAAAAAAAGAACTTGGTGGGATTCAAACCCAAGTCTAACACTGTATCCTTGAAACATGCAGACACCTGAAAACACACGCTTTGAAGGGGTATTAGTTTGCTACGTACTGTAAGTTTCGTGATAAATTACTTTCAGGTGTCAGTTTAGAGGGTCAAGTGTGTTAGATTCGTAAAATAATTTCCTTATGATAAATTTAAAGCGAAATTATTTGAAATACACCTAAATTTATTTCTTGGCCTCACATCGTTGACCTAACAAATGGTTTTGGTTGGTAAATATTAGCAATTTGCTAACTGAAATCACAGTTGTCCCAACGTGTACTTACTGTAGATTGTACCTGCAACGGCCATACAACAATGAGACAACGATGTCAATCATATCCTGCAGTTAGCCCAACAGATATTGCTACTACTGTTCAGTCCGTCGCTCGACCGCCTTTATATTCCAAGGTACCTTGATATTCAATTGGATAGAAGACTGAGTACACTTCGGAGTGCCTGAGATAGGTACAATGAAGAAGAGTATCGTGGTCGTGATTGGAACCCAGGTCGTTCGATTCTTAGTGAGAAAAGTCCAGATATGGCTTCTGTGAAAACATTAAATTCACTTTGATGTAATGGCCCAATGGGTCTCTTTTGTCTACCCTAACATATGCGGTTTTTTTTAACTTGTTAAAAGCTGTTTACGTTACTTTAAGTCACGGACTTTACGCTAAGCTTTCCCTGCACTAGCCTTATCTCCTGATTGCCGCCCACTGTGTTTTGTCCTTATCAAGAACAGACAAGGGAAATTTTATCCACTTTGCCGTAGCATCCTTGTGCACCTTTTTATACTCCCTGCTCTGCGTATACTGGGTCTGGAATTCAAGTACTAAAGATCCTGACTGTAACCCAGATATATAGAACTCCACAGGAAAACCATTAGCGAGACTAAGATGTCCTTAAACCTATGAATGAATTAATTCTATGTCCTTAAACCATTGTATGAATTACTCATCCTCCTAGGTTGACAGCTAAATTTATGAAACTCTTCACCCTTGTATGTACAGTACAATGTATATAAGCATAAAACGGTGTTCAAGTAAATTGGCCTATTTCCCAAACAAGTTACTTCAGAGTCACTTTATTTTAATCACTTTTGTGACTTTGAGCAACAACCGTTAATTGCACGCATGTACAAAAGTAATATCTTAACGAAATGTTTACAATTATGCTGTTTTTATGTCGTCAGTTATTAACGTTAAAGTATCTCAGTTGTTATTTCAAATATTATCTACGTGAAAATTTTCATGAATTCTTTCCGTTTACACGGTCATTGTCTCCCAAATTACGCAAAAACGTCCTTGTTTGGCCCGTCCCTTTTTCTCTCTCCCAGAAGCAATTCTGAGTCGTCCATAAGGATGCAGGCAGGAGACACAAAAATTTATGTGAGATAATTTTCAAGGTTTCTTGTGAAACTCGTCGCAATAACAAAGCAAGGCGTTACTTTATATGTCATACATTCGTTCAACATGTTCACAATAGAAAGTTTGTAACAGTAGTTAATATAGATTTTTTTTCTTTGCCATTCAAGGATATTTTTCCATTTTGTTTTACTGTTTATGATTCCACTACAGAGTAATTTAGCATAATAACTTAACGACTATTCATCTTGAAGATATGTGAGAACACGGTGTAATATAAGTACAACATATGTGTATAAAAATCTACTCTCAAATAAGAGACTTAAATCTTAATTACAAGTAATTGTATGTAAGAATAACGTAAACTGTTATCAATATTATTTACATAAACAATGTTTGTATCTTCAGCTAATTTCTTTATCAAATGAGTTGAATCTTTATTGTTTCCACATGGAATTTAAATTTGGAGCTCCTGCAAACTTAGAGGTAGCACCTGCCCTCTGCTGTGAGACTGTATTATGAGGTTTTTTTTCTTCTTGAAACCGTATTGTACTCATTTTTGTCTGATTGGCCATTTCTCAATCAAAACAGCTAGACAGAAATTTATTTAATATTCGAGATCAGCAACCTCCATTTATCATCTGATTGTGAGTAGAGGTGTTCTGAATTCCCGAAAGTCGAAAATTCGGAATTCCGGAAAGTCGAAATATTCCGGAATCAAAGAAATTCAGAATTCCAGGATTGACTTCGCACTTCCGAATACTTCTATATCTGAGGCCGTTTTTTTCCTATACCTCTTAAGCTGGCAGATCCTTTTAATTTGACTAGCTTTCTCCACGTCAGTATATGGTCATCGGGTCTTCCGTAACAATATAAGTATATAACAAATTCATTTGAATCCTAATGAAACACTCATAGTTACTTCTTACAATGGTAGTTAGAGCTGGGCTACGGATTAATGTCAAAGATGCAATGCAGAGCTGAAACCGGACCACACGTTGTGATCCACTGATCCGGACGTAGCTGACCCGGTCTGAAAGTTAACCCAAAAGAACCGGTCTTGACCCAAATGACTGTCTATGACCCGGCAGCTCGATGATCGAATCTTCACCCAATTAACCCGGTGATCTTATCTTGACCCTATTTATTTGGATGGGCCTTGTTCCTGTGGGTTGAATCAATCACTATTCTCATTTGTGGAATTCACAAATTCTTTCATATTACTTTCGGAGGGGCGACCACACCTCGGAAAAATTTTTGTCTTTCCGGGAATAAAAGACTATTTCCATATGTTATTAACCCGATTCAAAACTTGACCTGGTTTCCCATTACAATGTCAGTCACCACTTCTACTATGGCTGGTTTTGAAGTTTTGATCACAAATATTTCGTTTTTCTTTTAATTTGTTACTTTATGTTTGCTTGTTGTTTTTTTAGTAGGACAGTTCTTTACAGATCTTTTCTATTTGCGGGTTTCATAATTTCATTGTTTTGAAATACCGTAAAAGATGTAATTCTGAGACTTTGACAGTATTTCCTCCAATTCTGATGCGGTACTTTAAAGTTACATGATTGAAAGTCAACTTAGAAAGAATAGCTTTGTAAAACGTTAAACGAGTTTAGAAAATGTGAAATTTGGATTTGGTAATCCACTGCGAAGTATGACTTTGGGCAAAGTTGTAGTTGCTGATTGCCATAAATTTCCAAGTTATATTTTAATAAAATCATTAAGAGTATTAATTCGGACCTCGGGAATATTTAATTAAAGATCTTCATATTCAATTGAAGATCGTGGCTCAGGCGGTCTGACTATGAATCGCGCGGCCAGGGTTGTAAATTCCAGCCAGAACGCTGGAGAATTTTCTTCAGTGCTCTAATACCTGGTGCTGTGAGTTTCACTCATCCACCTATTAAATTGAATGACAGATGAGTGTCCTTGGTATTCCTGGACACCTTGGGAAGTAAAGGTGGTCGAGCGTGAGATTGACTACACACTTCACTTGACACCGTTGGTCGAGAATAATGTGCTACCTCTGCCTCTACCTCCACATTCCCATTCACAGTACATGGCACGTGCACATCGCACAGGGGTTGTTCCCAGTGGCACAACGACATGGGACCCACATTATTCCCATGTGGGCCCCTCATCGTCAGTGTTGATCAATACTGGCTCATTTGAGCTCGATTGATGGGAAATGGGCCCCACATGGGAATTACATTGGTGTGCCCATGGAGTATAGAGCGGGTCTTATCCCACATAGTGCCAAGTAGAACCCACATGAGGATTACATGGGTGTGAAAAAAAAAATCAGTGTTTTCCATTAAATATATTGATTTGCTCTGAAAGGAATTTTAGCAATTTGATTAAAATGTAGGTTAGTACGTTAAGAAGTCGGATTTACACCAGTGATGGTCACTTTAAGGATACTTTTCACCGTTATCACTTTTTAACTTAAATGCAATTCAAATGGCCTAACAGAGTAAGATGGTGAAAAGTGCCTTGGAAGGAATCGTGATATAAAAAAAAAAACACTACCATATTTAGCATCAAAAATGATGATTTTCCACCAAATTTTAGCTCAAAAGATGCTAACATATCCTCAAAATTAATTGAAGCTTTCTTGCTTTTTGGAGTTTAGCGATATCTCGGTCGAATTTGCACCTACCATGACCTTTTTTAAATTGAAGATTTTTTTCAAGTTCTACAAGATGGTAATTTTTGTAGATTTGATGGCGCAAAATTAAAATTTTGAGAGAGGTTATAAAATTTGAAAATTGAATTTTGAAAAACGAAGACAACAATTGGCTCGAAAAAAATATATATTATGTGTTTTTAGTGGTTCTATTTATAACCATGAATTGTTCGGATGTTTTTAAGTGATAGAACATAACCAAAAAATTAAAAAAACAGTATTTTTGTCGGTTTTAAGGCGTTTTACATTCTTTTCTTTGGATCACAATAGTTCATGGTGTCCTAAAATCTTGCAACGTTAATTTAACTCATTTCCCGACGTCATGCAATCATAAAATTTTACACAACGACGTAAGTCGGGTGACAATACAACATTCCATTGTTACTTTCATATATTTCTATATATGTATATATTTTAAAAGTATATGTTAATATTTTGTTATTAGAGACTACTTTATCCTAAAATAAATACTAGCCTGCACAGGGGCTGGGTTTGACAGGTTGCAGAACACTTAAGGATTTGTGCCACAAAATATTATCTTGAGAAAAAGTATGAACACCGAAATAACCCGAAAATAATTAATAAAAAATTAATTTAAAAAAAAGCTTTTTAAAGACTTTCTTTTCTTAAACAATTCGTACTAAGAAGTAAAAAATAATTTTGTTTATTCATGACTAAAAAAAAGCATTGGGTGCGCCAATTGAAGAATTTATAAACTGACTGTATATGAAAGCGTGCCCCATGCTTTTCTTTTTAGTCATGCATAAACAAAATTATTGTTTACTTCTTAATACGAATTGTTTAAGAAAAGAATGCCTTTAAAAAGCTTTACTTTATTATTTTTATTTTCTCAAGCTGTTTTGTGAACAAAATCCTAAAGTGTTCAGCAACAAGCAAAACTCCATATCATTTCACCCGCCTTGCGTTGCTGTGCAAAATTTCATCATTCTATGACGTCGGGAAATGAGTTTAATTAACGTTGCAAGATTTGATGACAGCACGAACCATTGTGAACTAAAGAAAAGAATGTAAGGACTTTCTCAATGGTACAAATTAACCAGGACAAAAGTCATCAGTTGAGCACAGAAATTGGAAATTAGACACGTGACCGGACTTCTTACTTACGTGCACTGTAAATATAGGTTCGAAAGCGCCATTGGCCAGGTCGCCTTCCTGAACAACTAGTCAAGACGTCAGCTTCTTGAGTGAAAGGTCTTGGGTTCGAATCCCGCCCGGGACAACACTTTTTCTTCTTTTTTCTCTAAAAGCATATTTTTAAATGTTCATATTTATTATTTAATAATTGCTAGGATGTGGATAAATATCTGCTTGCTACTGAAAGCTAGGATGTATCTGGATGCACACCCAGCCAGGTGTGCAAGGGAACACGGTGCGTCCGAAGGGAGCTGGACGGCGGAGCCACTGGGAGACGCAGCCTCCGGTTAGCAGTGGGCATACACAAAAGTGTTGTTAACATTCTATTCCACCAGTCAATTTTCTATTTGGTACACATAAAATTAATTTTATCTTTATCTGATCCCCATGCCTAAGCTCTTCGTTCGCACGGTCGATACAGTCATAATAAAAAACTCTTTTAAACACATTCTTTTCTTAAACAATTCGTACTAAAAGTAACAAAAAATATTTTTTCATGCATGATTAAAAAGAAATTCATGGGGCGCGGAAATTGAAGAATTTATAAAGTGATTGTACATGAGAGCGCGCCCATGCTTTGTTTTTAACCATACATGAACAAAATTATTTTTTTTGTTACTTTCTAGTGCAAACTGTTTAAGAAACTATGTCTTTAAAAAGTTTTTTATTACGACTGTATCGAACGTGCAAATGAACAGCACAAGCATGTGAATCAGATAAAGATGAAATGAATTTTATGTGTACCAAATAGAAAATTGACAGGTGGAATAGAATGTTAACAACATTTTGCATATGCCCACCGGTAACCGGGGGCTCCGTCCTCCAGCGGCTCCGCAGCCCACCCAGCTCCCTTCGAACGCAGCGTGCCCCCTTGCACACCTCACTCGGTGTGTATGCAGATACATCCTAGCAATAATTAAATAATAAATATGAACATATAAAAATATTTTTAAAGAAAAAGTGTTGTCCCGGGCGGGATTCGAACCCGAGACCTTTCACTCAAGAAGACGACGTCTTGACCAGTCGTCCACGATTATATGTTTAATGCTGTTCTTTGATTATCTGATTGTTTCAAGGAATTCCACTGAGTGATCATTCTGGAGGTCCTAGGTTCGAAGTCAGCAGTCGACCATTTTTACTGAGGTTTTAACTGTTTTTTTCTCAGTTGTACTAGACAAATCCCCTGATGGCACCTTCAGCTTAGACTTGTCCGACTCACTCATTCCCGTTTCCTTTCCCCTACCCTATCCCGGCCTGAGCCATAGATTCCTTGAGGCCAGAAAAATGCAAATTCTAAATTGTAATGAATAGCATCCCAGCGTTCATCATTGGGAAAAATGGAACCAAAACATTTCCTGACAAACTTATAGTAATGACGGGTAAATAATCATTCCCAAGCTGAAATAAAACAAACAGCAGAATTATGATTTCGCCCTCGGAGTGGTCCTGAGTTTAGCGCGCTCCCTTTCTGAGAGTGTGGTCATGGGTACAATTTCCGCCGAGGGCTATTGAACGGAGTGATTCGGATCCCACTTTACCAAAAGCTGTAAGTCTTGTCCTTAGAAGCTCAACAGCTCGCTGGGGAAGTTAACAACAACATAATCAATTAAGGATTTTTATTTCAACCCAGTAATGTATAGTGAGTGTTCAGAACTGGAGAAAAGCTGCCTTGCAGTACCGGTAATGGACACTCACTGTTTTGTACCAAGTTTATAATCCAAACTGTATCAAAATGAAAAGTTACAAATTTTCAAAAGCAATATTCGCATGTTCCTGTAGGCATAGCAGACATTACATGTTGCACATTTCTAACGTGAAAAAAGGAACACATTCAATATTATGTTGAAAAATTATAGGATGGAAACGAATTTTGTGCCAAACAAATATAAAAAGAATTCTGTTGAAATAGCGAAAAAAAGAAGGTAACCATTGTCTACTCATGTCTTAAAATCTATCTGTCCCGAACATTCCACCTATTGCTAATATAACGTTTTAATAATTACAATACTAAAGAACTAGTGTTTTTAACAATTCGCACAGATGGAATGAACTCGGCAGAGCTGAAACAGGTCACCGTCTGTCGAGGGATGCTGGTCAGATTTTGGACTGTGTCATCAGGTTCAATATTCGAACGCATTCGGACGCGGTGATTCTATGTAGATTTGATAACCCGGAGGATGAAGCAGAGATTTAAATTATTTCATTGCGTTTGAACAGTGTTTGTTTCAGGGGTGACCAAAACCGGAAATGTTACCCCGAGAACACGAAAAATACGACGTCGAAATTCCCAGTTAAATAGATTATCCAGACCGGGTCAATCGGGTTACCGGGTCACTCATGTTTGGGTCAATCCCTATCGCCGGGTCATCGAAAGTGGCCCGGATTTGGCTGTGGAATACGCACAAACAGAGAGAGTGTGTGTAAATTAAGAGAAGAAATGAACATGAATAGAGAGAGGGAGAAGAAGAAGAAGAGAATGAAGCAGCGAAGACACGATAACAATACAACAATGAGGATGAGAGAAAAAACAATGAAAATCAGCAAAAGTATATTATCATTATGCTAAACAACACACATACTGTTTATTCGGATTCTGACTGGTGATGCTTCGTAAGTTATCTACAACGTGGAGATGAATCTCTGTTTGAATACTTCGATGTATGCGAAATAGAAACTGGCTGGTAGGAAATCGAACCCACGTTTTCAAATTAGAAATCCAGCAAGATAGCGATACTCCACATGTGCCTCTATCTAAAACGTGCTTAGCAAACGTTATAGTGTTTCTTTCTAAGAATAATAACATCAAAAGTGGATACTTTTTATCAATGACGTGTTTTTAGCTGTCCTGGTAACCCCTTGAGACTGGATTTGGACTATTCCAAACAATGTTCGTAAATCGTCTTCCTCTCTATGGTGACTCAGGTATTTGATTCCACAGTCTGAGGATTCTCGTTTTGTATGAGAAGTTATGATTAGATTTTTCACGACCGTTTTGTAAAAAAAGTGACTTGAACAGGGTTTGAACCTATGTTGGTTTGCTTTAAGTATTTGAAATTCTAGCACTTTTCCTCTACTCCATCTGGCCAACGGGAGAAGAAGCCATGAATTACTAAGTTCATCTTTGGAAATAGCCAACTTCGTTGTGTATGTTCTTTAAACCAAAATACACGCTAAAATTTCTTTATTCAATGACTTATAGACAAATTAGTGCCCACTAATATCTGAAATTACAAAACTCCAGAACAAATGAAGTAAATAATAAGAGCTTATGCAGTTTCTTTGAGCGGTGGAACTTAAAAGTCACGGTTATAAGAATAAGTATTATTATTATTGTAGTGGAACGTCCGATAACTGACAGTTTTATATGCTCTCCAGAACAGCATTGAGTATTATGGAAGTAAACTCTGCTTTGTTTTTCTCTTAAAATGTATTCCCCAGAGCAAAAGTTTAAAAGTTCTATGATACGAATATTTACGTGTTTTTAAACTACTTCGTTTCTCATTCTCTGCTTGTATTAAAAATGGATCCCTTGCAAGAAGGATGTTCCAGGATTGTTACATTTTAATTCCTAATATTCCGGGAGTGTTCCTAGGTAATTAGAAATATGCCGAAACTTGTTCCGGGATTAGAATACTTGATATCATGAAAAAATACAGGGAATATTTCTAATATATTCCCTAGGAATAACAATAAACTTGAACATTAGAGAGAGGTGCACGTTACACTGCAAAATCTTGTAGTTTAACGTTACAAGGATAAAAAGTATAGCAGTAGCCAAGGTCCGTAAACCGCCGCTCGCTTTCTCTTTTAGAAGGTCGTGCCAAAACAGCCTCTTCTTGATTCTTTAAAGGGGGTGTGTTTGGTGACGTCACGAAGATGCATCCCTTTGTTGTAGGCAGGTTGGTGACAAGTGTGGTAGAACGTGTCGGTCTCTTTTTACGTGGGAATGAGTGAAGTTATTTCATTTATTTATGACAAATTTTAAGTTTCATTTAAATAAGTGATTTGTTTATCTGAAACAGTGAGCATGAACAACAAATTCATGATCTCTCTGCATAAATTGAAAAGCTTCAATCGGAACTCAAGACTTACAAAACAAAAAATAGCCATTTGCAATCAAAACTGCGTGTGTATAAAATAAAGCATAAACATGTACATAATAAAATAGCATCTCTGCATGCGTCCAAATACGTTCAGCTGCTTGTAAACTCTAAAGTGAAAGAAATATTACGTAAAGTTTTCACTGAAACTTCTAAGCGAAAAAAAAAGGGTGCAAGATGATATTATTCCCGTATTATCCGAAAAACTGTATAACTACCAACGATCACAAATCGGGATTCCTCTTCCAAGTGTTTCTACGCTTCGTTGTTGGATAAGCAAGATACCTTTTTCGCGAGTGCTATACGATATATTATGCCGGAAGCAGATGTAGCATCCGAATTTTTCGATCTTGTTAATAATTTTGTTGACGTGATGAACTCCAGCATGCCTGATTGTCCAAATAAACTGAAATGTGGTTATGGTATAAATTATCAAGACCAGAAGAATGTTTTAGAGGATATGGGAAACGCAATTTTAAACCTGTGTATTGAAGGTAAAACCACCTTACTACCTTTCCAACAAGGTTTTTTGGTTTCAATTCGCAGTTTAGAAGGGCTTTTTAATGAAGTGAAGTCTAACGACATTTCATATATTTTGACAAGAAGATTAAATCAAGACGCTCTAGAAAAACGTTTTCTCGCAACTACTAGGTTTATGTAATTTCAATAATAACCCTCTCCCCGTAGAAGTAAAGCATAGTCTTCGACTTCTGCTTTTACAATGCCATCTGCCTCACCCTGCTGGTGCTTCTGTTGAGGAGACAAAAGAAACTGTTGTGTCACAGGCATTGTTTAATGGACTTATGAACAATTATAATAAACCAACTCCAAAGAACATCGAGGAAAAACCTTTCAAAATCGATCCTATTAATTTCGCTAACATAGATTTTGGATACGGAGAAGTAGAATCTCTGAAATACGTCGCAGGTTATATTGAAAAGAGTAAAAAAAATACATCAACGAAGTTCATGAACCTTGCACATCTGGATGGATAGAGACGCTGTCAAGAGGTGGTCTTCATTCTCCATCTCCTGGGTGGTCGGAAACGATAAAGAAGTGTGAACTAAGACTTCGAGAAATCAATGGTCCTACTGTGTGTCGCAGGAGAAACATAATAACAGGTTTATTTCATCTGCTAAACGAAACTTTCCCAGAAAAAGATCTAAATACTGGAATTGTTCAGTAAGGCAAGGACGTTTATTCGTATTCGTCATATCAACAGGAAGACACAGGACGTCAAACGAACAAACATCTTTAATAAAAAACAGTGACTTCAGAGCAATGCATCCACCAGTGGACTTCATTAGACAGTAAGTTTTATTTTCTTTCCTTTTATATAAAAAATATTATCTAATCCAATATTTTGTAGATGTCACAATGTTTGCGTTCGCTTTCCCAGACGCAGCGAGAAATTGTCAAACAGAAGGGAGGCTCTTGCATCTGCGTGACGTCACATTCTGAAGGTCGCGAGCTTCTTTCATTTTTGAGGGAAAACTGCGTTTATGGCAGGACCTTATAGAAGAGAAAAAGCGGGTGCCGGTCTACGGACCTTGAGCAGTAGCAGAAAGTTAAAATGTAATTGGAAAGTTAACAATAATCCTGAAATCTTCCGAAGGCGGACACTGACATAAAATGTATACTTCATGTATCGAAAATATTCAGGCATGAATAATGCTGGCATATAGTGAGAACATACTTCCCTTTCTATTGTGTAGAGCACATATTTATTGCGTACTCTCTGGGAGTATTTATTCAGTTATTTAACTGTTATTTAATGGTCAAACTTGTGCTGTAGGGTCGAAAGTCTCTCGCATATCTAAGGGACAATTTCCCTCGGTGTAAAGAAACCCAAATAGTATTTCGGGAACATAAAATTTAGTGTCATTTTTGTTTCTTTTTGTTTTGTGCATTCACTTTATATTTATGGGGCAGACACTCAGCTATGCCTAAGTCGTGATATGTTCAAGGGACTGCAAGAGACAGGTTGAAGCTATGGGTGTCTCTATCTATGAGCTAGATTTAAAAAAAACTTGATGCTTGTTCTCATAATACTTTCTTCCTTGACTATATCATCTTCTTGGACATTGAATGTAGGAGTCACAACCTATATTGAAACATTCGCTGTTTCGAAAATCTCGTGCTGTGGTTATAATATTAGAAAACATACACTACACAATACACACACGACATTCTTATTCCTCATTTTCAACTTCCTCTGGCAGTTACATGAAATGTTTACAGAACTACTTTGTAAATAGATGTCAATTTTTTGTGTTAATTTCAACTATACAAATGTTTGAATCAATCGTAATAGGATACAATTGAGGAGTTGTTGTGAATAAAAGACAGTGGAGATCACAGTTGTAAGCTTCGGCTCTCCTCTCCCAACATGTCTGGTCAGCGTTGGAGCAGTAGACCAACCTCCCTCCGAGAGAGACCTCATCCTCATCGATACAATATCTGAATACAATCATATTCAGAAAAAGGGAGAAACCACAAGTAAGCGAAATGAGTGTGTAAACAAACAAGCAATAAGAATAAGCTGATATGTTGGATCATTAGATAACAACAGATTGCTGGCGTGGTTATTAGCTTGATTAGCTATGTGCACTTTCCACACTGAGAATCATAGGTTCGCTTTCCACCTACGCCAGCGTTTCTCAACCTTTTTCATCCTGCAACTAAAAACATGACCGTTGATATACTGTATTTGATAATAAACATCCTAATTACATTATTCAGAACTATTCAACAAATTACATTATTTTAGTAGCCCTTAATTATAAAAACAATAAGCAAAATAAAATATCGTCTTCGAAATTTATTAGTTTTAACCTACAAACCCTAGCTAAATTATTTTTTTCACCTTCTCTTGCGACTCCCTTATACACAACTCACGACCCCTCTGGGTGTCGCGACCTCCACGTTGGGAAACCCTGAACTTCGCCAATATAATTTTCTTTCAAAATCGTAAAATATTTTATTCACTTGATTAGATGCATTTGGGGGGATAATATACACCAACCTCATTTGTAAAACTCCAACTTACTTTAGAAAGTAGGAGGAATTCAGCTCGTATTTTGGAACAATTATTATACTACTTAGAAATCGATTCTTTGTGCATGCAATGCGGTCTGATATAAGTTTACTTAAAGAAATGCAATTCTAAAATAGTATAATTTACCAAAATCAAGAAACCAGTGATATTCGTTAGGTGAGAACAATGTGGATTTAGATCGAGTAAGAACAAGAATGCTAAGTTAATTTCCCCTGTCCACCTGGTATGTTCTGTCTGTTAGCTACCTTAAAATATTGGACCTCTTAATTTTGACTCCTCCATCTGTAATGGAGGTTAGCGACTAAACGAAAACAAGTACAGAGAAACTGACTTCAAATTTGGGTTCAGTGATCTCGATTTATCCAGCCGTTTTTAATTTGGTGTTTAAAATTGACAGACGCTTTTCATTTGGTTAGCCTTCTGCATTTTAAGAATTCATGCAAGTGATTAAATTACAGTAAAGCAGGTAGAGAGTCACTGACCTCAAGTTTGACGTCCGCGAATATGGCCTCGATTAAATTCCTCCTTTTTAAAAACTTTTTGATATGACTATTAAAACTTTCGATATAATTATTAGACTAAACCTTGAAATGGTTAACCCTTATTTAAGGAATGGTAATCGTTGTCAGATTTCTTTGCATTTGACAGGAATCAAACTAATACGTCCATGCAACACGAACATAGATGATGGAGCTTTGTGAGAATAGAAGAGCAAGCTTCGGGATTCGAACTCGCGTCGCCAGCTTTATGGATGAAAAGGGGGGAATATAACGCGACGCAGCTCGCAAGGCCACGAAGACATCAGTTAGGCAGGCTTCAAGCTCAACTCTTACTAAAATAAAAGCAAAGTAAAAGCAATATAATACTGATTCTTGTTTCAGTTACAGTGTTTCGTGCATTTATGAGCTAATCTTCTATTGACTACTATTTTGTTAGATTCTATACATATCAAAAACCATTTTATATAATTTGTTAAAAGCTTCAAAAACCATATTTAACGTCCCAAGTGAGAATAAACAAAACTTCATCGCTAATGATTACAGACATAGCAACATCGCTGTACTATAATTTATTTTATGAAAAATAAAAACAAGAGAAACGTTCTAATTATTTTATTCACATATTTTTCACTACATCACGACTAGATATACAAACATTATTTTCTTCACAAAGATTAGTAGTCGAAAACTACATTAATACACTCATTGTATTAAAACTCGCGCAGTGGTCTCTCATGTTGTTGCAAGGTTGCCACATAGTTCAATTTCTGAACTTAAACTTTCTAAGAGCTGCTAAAGAGTGCGCTCAGATTATTATTGACTGAGTGTCCAATAACCAAGGACCCAAAAGACTTCGGCCATGAGGGGTACGCTGGACTGTCCTCAATGTAGGCAAGTTCTATACCGCTAACATTACTGCAAGTTTATGTAGTTTTTTTTTCTTATTTCCTTATTCCACAGAAGTTGAAAAATGTGGAGATAATTTTGATGCTGGGCGACTTCAGTCAGTAAGTCCGTTCGCAAAATTTACAAAAACCTACACTTTCGCGTAATATAGACACATGATCCCGAATTAAATACAATCCTGAGGAACTTGCTGAAGTAGGAAACCTTATGCTTGTAGGTTCGAATCACCTTTAAGTGACGACTTTTGATACTTACTATAAAAACTGTCAAAAGTTTTAATTTGTGTTACGTTCAACTTGTCATATTGCACGAAGTGTATTAGAACTTTTAACTGCAGTTTTAACTTCTCCATTTGCTAATAACATTTTTTTTGTGATGTTACCTTCGTTCAGGCTGGTTTACGTTAAAATAAAAGACAATAAATGATCGTGTCTAAATGTGACAATACTTACCCTAAACTGGATTTGTTCTTAAAACTGCCATAATATATCAATTTCATAATTTTATATGACAAAAAGGACATGCATACACATGTGTTTACTTACCACAGAATACATACAGACAAAATATAACACATATACTCAATGTTACATTTACCTAGTATTGAAACTTCGTAACTCATGGGTGCTGTCTTTCGTTGGCAAGATGGAGTGGGGGAAACGCGCTGGGCATTCAAATACGAAAGGAAACCAACATTGATTCAAACTCTGTTCCAGTTGATTTTTTCTTTCAAAGCGATCTTGAATAATCTAACCATCACTTGTCTTACAAAACGGAGAATATTTACGACTGTGTAATGAAGCACCTGAGTCATTATAGAGAGGAAGACGATTTACGAATGTTAGTTGGAAAAGTTCAAACCAGGTCCCAGGACATTTAAGAGCAAGACATTGATCTGACGTATCCACGTTTCATATTATTATTCATATAAACAAACACTACAGCATTTGAAAAGTACGTTTTGGATAGAGGCAGCTGTGGAGTATCTCTATCATGCTAAACTTCTAATTTGAAAACGTGGGTTCGATTCCCCACCAGCCAGTTTCTTTTTCGCATACGCTGAAGTATTCAAAGATTCATCTCCGAATTATGGAGAACTTACGAAGTATCACTGGTCAGAATCCATAATGATAATGTAGTTTTCTTGTTTTTCATTGATCTTTCTCTCTTCCTCTCTTTCTAGATTATTGTTATCGTGTCTTCGCTGCGTCTTTCTCTTCTTCTTCTCTCTATCTATTTATTTTTATTTTTTTCTCTTACTTTACACACACTCTCTCTTTAGGTGCCTATCCCAGAGCCAATTCGGGGCCACTTTCGATGACATAGCGACAGGGACTGACCCAAGCATAAGTGACCCGGTAACCCGATTGACCCGGTCCGGATAATCTATTTAACTGGGAATTTCGACGTCGTATTTTTCGTGTTTTCAGGGTAACATCTCCGGTCCTGGTCGCCCCTGAAATAAACACTGTTCAAACGCAGTGAATAATTCAAATCTTTCCTTCATCCTTCAGGTTATCAGATCTACATCGAATCACCGCGTCCGAATGCGTTCGAATTTTACACCCGGCGACACAGTACGAAACTTGACCAGCATCCCCCGACAGCCGGTGACCTGTTCAGCTCCGCCGTGTCCATTCCATCTGTGCGAATTGTTATAAACACTAGTTCATTAGTGTTGTAATTATTAGAATGTTATATTCGCAATAGGTGGAATATATAGTGGCATGTCGAGAACAGATAAATTTTAAGACGTGAGTAGAAAATGGCCCCCATTTTTGGCTACTTCAAGAGAAGAATTCTTTTTATATTAGTTTGACACCAAATTCGTTTCCATCCTCTAATTTGTCAACATATTATTGTATGTGTTTCTTCTTTTCAAGTTTGAAATGTGGAATATGTAAAGTTTACTATGCCTATAAGGAACATACTAATTTTGCTTTTGAACATTTGTAACTTTTAATTTTCATACAGTTTTAATTTGTAATCTTGGCTCTTTCTGATAGAAATTAAGCAGAAAAAATGTCATTCATTCATTTTCTTTTTATGTTCACTTTGCATTCGTAGTCTGGAATATAAGGTATGGCCTATGGTATGTACTGTGTTTGTTACAATCAGTGATTCCGCCAGACCCCGGCCCCTGTGGGGGGTCAACCCCAAATCTTTAACTTTATTGTGGACAAAAGTTGATAGAAACCGTGCAAAACTCTAGTCCATCCTCCCAATTTTGACGTTACACCCCTCAATCTCAAAATTCTGGCAGAATCCCTGATCATAAAGTATTCCGAACCAGTATATTTAATAAGCTCCACCGGATTTTCAACCGAACCCCGCGCAAAGAAAAGCATGTGTGTTACACTTTTAACATTATCCTAGATGTGTCTCAAAACTGGAGTTTCACTGGAAATCATTAGTATTTAATCTGACTACCAAGTTTGGTCTCTATTTTGAAAATGGTGACTTCATGAATTTTTGAAGCACCATGAATATATTCGAAGAGCTCTGAACAAATATAAAATCCAAAATTCACTTCTATCTTGTTCTTAGATTTGTGGGAAGTGAGCTCTATAGTGTGGGAACTGAACTTAATCTTTTTTACTACGTTTAATTTCCATATTTTTATCTTTACTTCTTCTTCTTCTTCTTCTCTCTCTCTCTCTATCTCTCCCTCATATCTCTGCCTCTGTCTAACAGACAGCCATCAATTTCAATGTTCCATTGTACGTGTTTAAATTTCTCCCGCCATCAAGTTATGTATATTGATTCGTCTCGCTTTAATTCTTTAATTTTCTCAATACAAATATATGTCTATTTTGAAAAAAAAAAGTGCTCATGATGTTTACTGATTTTAGTATGGATGTGACAAAGGAAGGAGAAAGAATTAATTTACCAGACACGATTATGGGATAAGAAGTTGCCATTTGGATTGCCTAGCTTCACGGCGTTTGCTGTCGCATTTTTTTTAATGCTAAATGTACAATTGATATCGACATTCCTCGCCGCGTAATTCAATAGAGAAACTTTAGTAACAACGAGAGCTATTCGGAAACCAATCTTCGGTAATTTGAAGAGAAGCATAGACTGTTAAGATATATTATAAAAGGTTACGTACGAACAAAACTATGCTACTTTTCCACGAAGTTTCACTTGCACTCATGTACTGGTCAAACAGAGCACGAGGATTGGCATGCTCCTTCTCGAAGAGGGTTGCCGCCTGGATGATACTCCTCCCTCGAATCTTTTCCGAGACCTTGAACAACATTACCGTACAGACGGAACCGGCAGGAAGATATACAATAAAATTCTATGAATCTGCTTGAGAAAGCTTCAATAATACATAAGATTTTCAGATGATAAAATGCTACTTGTGTAGAGTAATTGGTAAATATAATTTTAAATATTTTATAAACAATTTAAAATAAAAAAGATTTTAAGAAAAGTTAAAAGAACAATCGGTGAAGAAACGGAGAAAGGCTAAAGTTAAGAATAGTGAAATGACTGATAAATAATTGGAAAGGAATAAACTATAGAAAGTAGGATTTAAAGGACAAAAGCACAAGAGGATCCAGCTTCAAATATTTTGGAAGTTTTGTTCATGAGAAGAAGAATTGTGAAAAGAAAAGGCGATGATGTTTATTTTCAAACTAAAAATTATTTTGTGGGAAACTATTAACAGCTGATAATGTGAAAGCGTATTTGTCCTATATGCTCTACTATTAGATAGATAGATAGATAGATAGATAGATAGATAGATAGAGAGAGAGAGAGAGAGAGAGAGAGAGAAAGAGAGAGAGAGAGAAATAGAGACAGAGAGAGAGAGAGAGAGAGGAAAAACAAACAAACAATTTAGTTATATTGGAAGGCATCTACTGGGATTTTGCCGGGCCTAATAGATGCCTTGTACTGTAATTAAACAGGCCCTCACCGCCCTGGTCTACATTGCATTGAGAGAAGAAATCTCATTTTGATAACTTTGCAGCGGGTTTTATTTTCCGGGGCGGTGATCCCCTTCCCGCCGTTGCTCCCAATGCAATATCTTCAACCTGTTTGGTGCAGCCGGCTGCACCAAATTGGGGAGGACATCTTGAAGTGTCAGACGATCACCTCCTGACGTCACACAGTGTTCTACCACAAGGGCCAGAGCATCAAGGACGTCGGTGAGGATCTTGCTGACAAATCAAGATATCTATTCGGAACAAAATTTGCTCCGAAAAATGAAAATTTAAGAATTATTTCTTGGCAACAAATTTTTCATTGTTGGTTAAAGCATACGACAGAGAGTATATCAGTAGAAGAATTAAAATTGATATATTATAAAATGAAAGCAATTGTTGTAAAATATAAAATTGTAAAATACAGAATTGCTCAAGTCCATAACTTAGGACGATATTGTGAAAAGTTAGAATCCATATATGGAAGCGAGATGTGTAAACAAAGAAGAGAAAGACACTAAATCCATGTTAACATGCACAACTTACTGCGTAATAAGCATTGTATCACATTACACATATAATGCAACATAATAAAAACAGAAATAATATAAATATATATAAAAGATTTATATTTCAAATTCATACATGATCTTCTACGCGAATAGTAGCTTGGTATGCTAAACGTTGTAAATATATATATTAGATATTAATTTCCTTTACACGAAAAAAAAAAAGAACTCGTATCCAAGCACGTTAAAACTGTGCAGAACGTCTTCTCGCTGCAATGATCGAGAATCAAACAAAGACTCCCAGTTGCAGGCTGGTGCTCTACCAGTTAAAAGGCTATGGGTGTAAGACGGGGATTCCAGAGGAGGCGCCTTTTTTTAAAGTACTCGTAAATGCTTTATTGTGTTCTTTCACCCTTTACCCATATGATAACTAAATTTTATGTCAATATTTTGAAAATTGGGATCAGGAGAAGCCGAAGTATGAAGAACTTTGCAAGTGCCTATTTTACATAGAACACTTTTCTGTGGCGGTTTACCTCTTTGTCATCAGATCACATATCACTTGGACACTGACTTCAGTTGCTGTCGTTTAAAGTTATTTGACTGCTTTTATCACTGGTCTGTGTTTGTTGTTACAGTATTTTTCAAGAACTATGAGTAATATTTCATTTATTTTTTTCAGTTTCTGAAGAGCAGTGATTCCACCAGACCTCCCTGTGGGAGGTGTCACCCACAAATTCTCGACAACACCCCCAATTTTAGAATGTTTGCGGTTAAAAATCGATAGAAACCGTGAAAAACTCCACTCACACCCTCTCAATTTTGACTTTACATCGCCACAAACTGAAAATCCTGGCAGAAACCCTACTGAAGACAATGAAGGTGTTGTTGAAGACAAAGCGAAAGGTTTAAAGAAGCATCTGAATGAAAGTTCCTTGGGAAGAAATGTAGCATCAGGGAAACAATAAAAGTGGCACAGTAAAAGTATCTTGAAGTGACACAGTAAAATTAGTAAAGTACTGTTGTAACGAGATAAGAATATTTCTATTTCAAATTTTGTCGATAGTGATAATGAGAATTGTGACAATTTTGATTTTGAATTCGTTTATGGCCTTTAGATATCTATGGCTCGGGCCGGAATAAGTTTAGGATGCGGGGAAAAGTCGTCTAAAACCTAAGTCGAAGGTACCACTCACTTGCCTTGCGTGAATGAGAGAAAACGCTGGTAAACCTCAGTCAAGATGGTCGGCTGCTGGTGCTCCCGAATACAAAGCCAATGCTCTACCAGTTGATTTATGGCAGCTCGGTGAAAACGGTGACGTTGTAGAGTTTTAGTCAGATAGTGACTGTCAAGAGGCATCCTAAAAATAGTAATATTGTCTCTGCACTACAAACATTACTTATTACACGCTTTTTATTAACTCACTCTGTAATCAAGTTTCATCTCTGGTACAAATCGTGTAATTGATTTTTAACTCACTTCCCATCATCCAATTTCTTTAAAATGTTGTTAACTTGCTTGTTTCTAATGACAATATAATATTCAGTCATTAGATATACGACAGAATAATCCAGTTAATTGTAATTAATTTAAAAAATAATTGTTTAATGTGGGCTTCTTTATCCTAAAATAAATACTAGCCTGCAATGATGTTGGGTTCGTAATGGTTGCAGAACACTTTAGGATTTGGGTGTGCGAAGCTCTTAATATAGAAAAAGAATAATTTAAAAAGCATTTTAAAAAAAAAACTTTTTTAAGCAAAAGAAAATGGACTAGAAAGTAAAAAACAACAAATTTATGAATCAGAAAATATAAAAGCGTGGGTACTCTTGCTGAGTTTGTGGCATTTGCACGGAATGATACTTGCACGGAGGTGAATTTAGTGATAGTAGCACGGAGAGGTCAATGTCCCAAACTCGCCTAATTTTCGACAGTGACACTTGCACCGAAGCTAGGGGTAGAGGCGTATCGCGTCAATTGCGCTCCGTTTTAGGAAAATGGCTATTTTATATGGATGGACGTATAGAAAAGGGTGAATGAGATGTACACGAATGAAGAGAAAATAAATGGTAGAACAAGGATCGATTTTTTCGAATGATAGAACAAGAATTAAAATATAATTTGTATTGAGAATAATATAATGTTACTGCTTTGCTTCAGTATGCCTACTTATGGGTTAGAGACAAGTAAAAACTGTTTTTATTCCCTAAAAGTATCAGGTTTCAAAGTATCAAGTTTTGAAACAATAATAATTTTAATGGGCGTGAATATGGTTGAATAGAAAGAGAAATAAAAAATATATATCTAGATTATAAAAATTAATTTAAAGTTCTTTGTTTGAGATTAACACGATCTCACAGTTGGCATCAGCATCAGCATAGAATTATTTGGCGAAGTGTTGCTAGCGGGTGCTCATGAGTGCATCCTAAATACACCCTTCATCTCCTATTTCCTTTTCTACCGAAAGGTTGACCATCTTAAGGATTGTTCATATAACGTGTTTTCCTTTCCTTGTGTCCTTTTTTTGCCTCCTTCGGCCAAGGATACATGCAGTCCATCCTTCGTACCCTTTAACGTTCAATTGTTTCGTGTAGAAACTAGCGACACCTATGGAAAAAGCATTGCGCAGGGTGGAAGTGACCTCGCGTTGAAACCGATAGTGTGGGAAGGGTAGTCCCGCGGGATTAGCATCTTGCATTCCATTGTATTAATGGAGTTAGTCAGCCGTTCCTTTCATTGTTTGTTTATTCTTTCGTGGTATTTTGAAGATTCTGTTCAAAATAAGATTCTGTTGTTATTTGCAGCAACATTTTTTTTAAAAAACAAGAAAAAGTACAGGGGAAGAAAGCATTTATTTTAGGAAAGCATCATCTTGCGTTTTTGGGGATGATAGTTTCAAAATCAAAAGAAGTTTTGTTAAAGCACTATTCTTAGTAGACGCTGTATGTGGTGCGGTCCATTCTCTTCTGCTGTTGTGTACAAGATAGGAAAATACTACAATAAATGATCTGATCTATTGCTGTTTTTTTTGTTTTGTTTTTTTTAATATCACGATGGATTGCCTCTTGTTGAATTGATTGAAGTATCTTTAAGCAACTTTCAATCGGCCCTGCATGTGGCAAAGGAAAGAATGGGAAAGATAGCGCTCAGGAACTTACTTACGTGCCTTTCCGGTATTCGCTTAGTAAAGAGGGAAATCCTTGAAAATCCATCAGAATGGTCGCCCGTGAGATTCGAACTTGAACTTTAATTATTACTTTCAGGCATCTAAGGCTCAGCCTGGGTCAGGGGAGCAGAAAGGGTGAGGGTAGGTGTCTGCCAGGGCCTAATTTGAAGGAACTATCCAGGCATTTCCTTGGCGTGACTAAGAAAAAACTGTGAAAACTCTCAGGCAGGATGGTCAGGAAGAGAAGGAGTTGACCAGAGCCTAAGTTGAAGGTATCATCCGGCATTTGCCTGATGTGACTGAAGAAAATCCATAGAAAAACCTGTCAAGATGGTTGGTCGCTGGTATCAAACATAGGACCACCAGAATGAGAATCTAACGCTCTACCAGTGATTCTGCCAGACCCCCTGTCGGGGTGTGACCCCAAAATTTTCTAGAAAACTCTAAACCTTAAAATTTATACGGTCAAAAATCGATAGAAACCGTAGTGACTTTACACCCCTGCAAACAAATTACTGGCGGAATCCCTTCGCTGTACCAACTGAACTACCTCCGCTTCGAGTTTTTCAGAATTTCACGAGACTAGCCACGGGACAACGGTGATCAGTATCCATCTTATGTACATCAAAAAAATTGCGACAGCCAACGCCGTGCAGCTAGGCAACCAAATCGAACCTTCTTATCCCATAATAGTGTCCGGAAAACAGACCCCTTCCTTCTCCTTCCTTCGTCTCGTCCATACTAAAATCACCAAAAATCATGAGCAGGTTTTTTTACCAAATAGACATGTATTCACAGCAAGTCGCCTACATCAAAGTATTCATAGCAAGTCGGCAAACATGAGTAAGGAGGACTTTAAAAAGTTCTACACCGAAGCTTTCTGGCCAAGTGTTCTTGCGGATCGAAAGAAGATTCTCCTGCTCATGGACTCGTGGTCTGCAAACAAGGATGACAATCTCTATGAACCCTTAAACCCGCTTATGTTGATTTCAAGAAGAGGCTGATTCCTGGAGGATGTACAGGAAAGATTCAACCATTGGATGTGCACTTCTTCAGGCAATACAGGTCATTCATCCGCTACGTAACTGACAAACTGGTGTTGATGAGTGATGTGAACATCTGACACCGTGACCGATTCCAAGCATTGCAGTCGTTGACGATCTATCAGTACAGCGCTCCCAGGTTCAGGAACTTGATTCGGTACGCTTTCTACAAAGCTGGATATTTGAACGAAGCCCCGAGAATGTGGATTTCCCCTCACGATTGCTGTTTTGACTCAATCGGCAGCGACACGTGTTCCAAGTGTAATGAGTTACCTTTTGTCAAGTGTGCATACTGTGAGCAAACTTTCTGTGCTTCTCATGCTCTTTTTCTCGATCTGCACATCGATTGTTCTATGTAAATACTTCCAACGTGTCTTCCATAGTAATACTTTGATTTGAACCAAATTCAGTCTTGTTTTCTGTTCGAATGCTATCTTCCACTTGCCTCTCGTGCTTTATAAATTGTATGGTTTCTACGTAGTATATTACATAATGTTAGCAGCAAGAGACGTCAAGGAAATGCCTAGACGTGATATTTCCTATGGATTCCTATGTTAAATTTACAGGCCCATAACTCCCGAACCCATTGCTGACCAGGGCTGGAATGGTAAGATTTTTGGGGGGTACACGCTGCTCAATTAAAATCTGGATTTGGGAACACGTTCCTTTATATTTATGCACTGAGGTGGGTACACACTGTGATTTATACTATTAGGTGGGTACACGGCGTGTACCCGCGTATACCCTCCATTCCACCCCTGTTGCTGACTGACACTGGGAATCCATATGCATCTTAATTAGGACTGGCTCTTTCAGGACATGTGTCAAAGGAGCAAAATGTTACTTGTCAGAAGTAACGTACTGCAATCTACGAGCTATTGTGTCAATTTGTATAAAGAGCCTTCAGAAAGGGTTTGTTGGTAGCTTGTCTCTTAGGATAGTCGCTGGAGCATCTGATCACTGGTCCGGAAGCCGGTATTCGATTCCCACCTATAACGTACCGTTTTTCTTTACATCAGTACCTTATTTCTTTTGTACACTTTTGATTTGTTTTACTTTTCAACATTTTACAAAACTCATGAAAATAGGTTAGGTAAAGTCATGTTAGATATTTTCTCGTCATAAGCGATGCAACTACTAAACATTACGTGAAAGACAAAAAATGCTTTCCATCTTATACATCAATACATTACTGACAAGGAACATAACTATGTTCACTCACTCCCTGTGCTGTCGTAGCTTACGACGTAATTTCCTCTCCAAATACGGTCGTACGTTGTGCTTTGTTTTTACATTTTGGTGTATGTTTATAAAATGGAAATCTGCACACTCAGTTTAATATGATCGATCAAAATCATTCCTGCAAGTAAGTAGACTAATAAAAAAAGCCTCAAGAAATAACAACCAAATGAAAACTTCTATTTTTCATATAAATTCTCACAAAAGATAGGTTGTGGGTATAAGATTGCGGACCGCATTTAGTTAACTTTTTAATCATTTAAGCTTCAAGTCATGTCTAAAGAATTCAGTTCATTAGGGGAGTGGCTAGTGAGCCTATTCTATGCAGTCACCAACAACATATAATAGCGAATGGCCTTGCCATACTTCCCACGCACATAAGATATATGCACCGCTACGCCTTGCAGCCTGATAGCGACCCTCTTATTAACCTTCACATGGATTCTCACATTGCATTTGATATTATCGTAAGAAATGCCTTATAGCTACGTTTTGTCTCACATTATTCATCAAACAATGACCGAAGAAGGCCAGCGTGTAATCTAAAGTGCTTCAATTCCATATTTTTAACTTCTATACATTGGCTGGGAATGATATAATAAAGGTAACCAAGGAGATTCTGACGGAATTAGACTGAACACTCCAAGACGGCAAACTGATAATAATGACATCTGTTGCATCTAATATAGTCACCATCGTCATCAAGAACCTTCTGCCAACGTGATAATCAGAACAAGAATTCTAGGTATACAATTCTGTGTCATCGTGCATGAAAGCCACAACCCTCAAATTAAAATAAAGATAATGTCACAAATTTATGTCTTACATCGACCCTCAAATCGTGGTAGTTTGTATAACGAATTATGTCCGAGAAACAGAGAAGATAAAACAGAGCAGACAATGTTATTCATATGGACGTTCATGAAAATAAATCTCAGAACAGCTTCAGTAAAGGTTATGGGTTCCATGCACGGTGCCACAGAATTAAAAAAAAAAAGTGATCTGACAGCACTCATGTTACACAGGCGCTTCGCGGAAATAGATGAGGCTAGAAAAGTTAGGTTAGATTTATCTTTATTTTATTTTACTCGATCCAATGTTATGCAATTGCTTCTATCAGGGTTTCCTGATCCGAGTGGCTCGTTATTACGTTAAGACTGAACGCGAACTAGTCACAAAATAAAACTAGTTAATGAATGATACTCTGTGTATTACCCATAGTATCAAAAAGAATTCGTGATACCATCTCACCCATTGGACCGCCTTGTCTAGAATAAGGTCTCATGACATAGTCGAGGAAAACTATACGCTTGAAAAAAGTCTAATCTGATTGCCTTTATACCAGGAGAATATTTTCTATAAGGCATTTTTATTAAAATAGTTCTTTTCTCAGTCATACCAGGCAAATGTCAGGATGGTACTTACTAACTAGGCTTTGGCTGACTACCTTCCAATATTCTCTCCCCCGCCCTATCCCGACCTGAGATCCTTAAAGCAATAAATAAATTCAAATTGAAATAATTCATAAAATATGTTGCAACCAAGAATCTTTTTTGTTTCGCAAAATAAAACACATGGGCATTTCTCTGTCAGCTTAAATTTTTTAGTCTTTACTTCCTCTTTTGCCTCTGTATGGTACATTACCTTCTTTTTTATGTTTTTCATATATAAATTTAAATGCACTTCTACCCAGTGCTGAAGGTGGGCTGGAAAGGAGTTCTGGCATAATTAAAATTTAGCCTCGAGAGTACCGGCATAAATTCACGAAATAAGCTCAAAAGTGCTTTCGAAATATATTTTGACAATAACAAGTTTCATCTAAATCGTTAGGAACATTATGATCTTGTATTCTTGTCGTGAGAATTTATATTAACTGTACGTATATTTTAATGATAATTCACCACTATCGACCATTATTAAGTATTTTTTTTTTTTATTTGTTACGCATGTTTTAGCCATTGCTATGACGCTTGTAAATTACATCCTTCATGTTAAAAGCTGCATTGGTTCTTCTTTTTACTACTATGAAATTAAGTTAAAATGCCTTTGTATAAATTTATGAGTTTATAATTGCACCGTTCCGAGTAAAATATGTTTCTAACTTCAACATTCCTACTACCTTATTATTGAAATCGAACTGTAAATAAGAGAAACAGACTCATTTGAAACTATAAAATGTCTAAGAAATGTCACTACTGCCCCTTGCCCAAATAACTATTTCGTGTTTTCTTTCTTTCTTTCTTTCCTTTTTTTTTTTTTTTTCGTTTTCCTTCAGTATCTGTCAGATCAAATTTTATGTATGGATTTGAAGCTTTAATATTCATAAGACGTTTCCTAAAATTGAACTACGTATCATTGCTGTCTGTTTGATTTTAGCTGCTATGTAAATCAGGTACATGTCAGCTAACCAGTGCTCAAAATGGAAATTTAGAAGTGACGATATATTTTGGAAGTAATAACCTCAGCTATACTGCTTTACGTCTTTTAAAGTAGTAATTTTCAAAGTTTGGAGGCCGTAGCCCGATAAAATTGTGTTTAAGAGGCCAAAGGCTCATGCCAGTTGATAAAATAATATTTTCAATAGCTGTTTGATAAAGTCATGCTTGCTTAAAACACTAGGCTCGCGGAGGCCCGGCACTAAAGGTTTGAAATGGCACCGCGGTGTCGTCCAAGGTTGAGAAACACTTCACTAAATTATGCAAGTGAACGTATGGCTGAAGGAAGAAGACTGATACAATTTCGTGACAGAATTGAAGACGAACAGGAAACCGTATAATCGAGACTAACGGAGAGGGGGTTATAATTTGCCTGGGAGAACCTGCCGCTTTCATTAGAACGCTAATGATGATAATGGTGAAAATACAATGAAAACAGAAAAGTAACTCATAGATGAACCTAAATTAGATATAGGACATAGTGGAGCATTCGGGAGGTCCTGGGTTCGATGCTAGCGACTGACTACACTGAGAGGTTTTTCCAGGTTTTCCCTCGTGGTATCTTCAGCTTAGGCTCTGTCCGAATCCTTCCCACATCCTTTCACCTACTCTATCCCGACCTAAGCCATAGATGCCTAAAGTCCATAAATAAATTCAAACTCAAAAGGTCGTAATTTTTTTCTGCAGGTTATAAATAAAACCAACTAGTTCTCAGGACATGTTTCAAAATTAAATTAAAATAAAATGCCACAGAAAAGCACGATTAATGATGATTTGAAATCCAGCACTGTCTGGGATCAGATATGAGCTCCACAGCGTTCTCTGCTGAATAATTACAACTATAGTTCATCGCTATTTAGGCTGAATCTGGACAATGGAGTCCGACAAGGGCATCGAAAGCTGAGAGTGAGTCAATTCCGAAATACGGTACATTCTCGTGATTTTTCTAACTTTCACAGGCATAAGGCATCCAACGGGATTTCGGCGGGCCTAAAAGGATGCCTTTTCCTATGAAACGTTCAACATAAGATACTAATAAATATCTTTTGTTCTTGGAAATGATCCTATTAGCTTTTCGTTGAATGGTCCATAGGATGAAATTGTGGAATAAGCTCTCACCGCCCTAGACTTACATTGCACCAAGAGAAGAGATTTACAATTTGTAGCGGGTTTTCTTCCTGCTATTACCCTCAGTGCAATATCATCGAGCTATTAGGTGAAACCGACCGGACCGGTGAGGAAACCTCCTGAGTTGTCGGTGAGGAATACCTCGTAGATCGTTTGGTGACCTACCTCAGGAGACAGGGTTTCAAGGAATTCAGAAAGTACTCTCACTGACAATTCAGAACGCCATTACATTTCCATTTATATGTGATATGAGGACTATGTAGCCATCAAGTGACGATGTCCTCTTTTCACCAGGTTAGTATATCTGTAAGATAAAGATTTCCCAATAATCATACTTGACGTATTTGCATTTATAACGGTTGAGATTTCTTTATTATTCGAAGGAAGTTGATTCAAAGTCTTATCAACTTTGCTATATTACGTTACAGGGTTAATTTAATGGTATGGAAATTATAATCAGTTCATTTAAGATTTATATGAACTATAAGCTGGAATGATTATATTGCGGAACGGACTGTTTATCTATGACACTGATTTTATCATTGATCTTTGATCGGTGAAGAATATTATTATTCAACCTGATATTTATTATAACAAGTAATTTATCTTTGTTTCGTATTTTTAGCCATTGAAAAGGAATCAAGATTGAGGAGAACTCATTAGATTCATTTATACAAGCACATATAACTACATTTATTTACTTTCGTTCAGCATTGTTTTTTGTTTGCTTTTTTTTTTAATAATTGTATTTTGTTTTCATGTAGAAAGTTCAGTAACGCCTTCTGTTAGGAACGGGAGTATTCCGAACATTAAAAATATTTCTTAGTAACGGCTTTGTGTATCGTTTATTAAATCATGTGAGTAAAATCACTGTTTAAATTATAATCACAATTAGGGACCAAGAATTACTAAAAAAAAAAAAAAAAAAAGGAAAGAGAAAAGAAATAACAATAACAATTTGCATTGTCATTTTTTTTTAAATTGCATTATAAAATATGTTTGTTGCCTTTTTATATATTTTCAGTAAATAACTGAATAGTTTTCAGTAAATAACTGAATAACATGTAAAAATAAAAATAAAAAGACGCTAGAAAGCTAATCCTCGGTGCGATTTTGTTCAATAGTTTCAGAGCCAACTTCATGAAATACGGGCGAAAAGTTGGGACGTAGTCCGCAATTAAGTTCTCCCTGGCCAATATGCAATGTTAACAGAACGACAAAAAATTATTGCAAATGTTTTTTCTTTGGGTGGTCTATAAGCTTTCAAATACCGAAACGTTGTAAATGTACCGAAATGTCCGCCTATTCAACGGTTTATTCGACCTTGAATAATGGTTGAGAACAAACAAGTTGAAAACTAGTTCAGTTAATAATGCTAGACGATCGCTTACCACATACTCTAAGGTTAAGCTTTAGGGGATGGACTGTTACAACTAGGGATGTCCAGACACGAATCCGGATATCGGAAACCCGGATCCGAAATCCGGCCCAATGGATTCGCGCGATTTCAGTCGCAGATTCAAAGACGCAGTATTCGGACTTCGTTATTATGATGCGTCTGAAACTGCGATGCCGGGATGGTAAATTATGAAAATCCCGTGGCCAATACCTTCCTCATCCTCTGCCTACCACATCACAGCCTGAGCCGAAAATAACAAAAGGCCATAAATAAGGCCAATTTAATTCAATGTATCTGAAACTCGAAAAGTATATTTTATAGAGATTGTTATGTATTTGACTGTTACTGTTTTCTTGCCCAGAGTTAGTTGATAGGAACATTTTTTAACGTCCTTTATTTTTTCTAAAATACATTGTTTATTTCTCAAAGCAAATGAGTGTGGGAAAGCAATTTCGTACTTGTTTACATCCCTGCACGCTTAAAGGGGGGGGGGGGAATGACAAGTTTCCCTTCTTTTCTTTTAACAACGCAATGTTTATGGCGTAGTGACTGATAACTACGTCACAGGGCCAAGGGTTTAGGAACAGAGTTGCTTGGCGGGAGAATGGGGTTAGAACAGAGAAGACGGTGCTGTCGATTATTTGTTTTCCTTATTTCATTCCGATATATGTATTAGTGACCGAATATTATACAACTAGTTTCAGAAGCACTAGTCTTACAATCCACGTGAAATGTATTTTCTCTTTCTATGATCCTGCTCCCCCTCTCTACCCTCTCAACATTCCAAAATGAAGAGTAAAAAAGAAAGAAAGAAGACATCGTTTGGTAGATGAAAAAGTTCGCCCAAAATACGAATTAGGAAAGACTGCGATGATGTGTCCATGCCTCAGATATCCGAGATCCGGGTCGGATCGGGATCCGGATATAGCCGATATCCGGATCCTTTTGAACAGATCTGCCCCATAAATTTGCGTTCCTTCCGCCCCACGTGATCTGTAATTTTATGGGGATCTCCTACAGTCTGTGGTCAGCAACAGGGAAGGGGTAAGCCGGCCGGGTGTCCGAGCGGTCTGCGGCGGTAGGCCATCGTCTCGAAGCTTCAGGGAGACCACAGTTGAAAATGTTGCCACTAGATGGGAGGAACGTTGCGTTCCATCAGAATCAAGCTGTTGCTGTAACGTTAAATTAAAAGTGAGAGTACAACTCTGCTTGAGTAGTTTATTTCAGAATTAAATCCTGATCAAATCCTTGAAACCAAAGAGGTATTAGATAAGAAATCTGTTAGCAAAACAGAATAGATTATCTTACTTACATAGTTAGATTAATGCCATACTTTCTAGCTAAGAAATTTTTGAAGGCGTAATCAATATCATCATCTAAACTGAAAGAACACTAATCATCATCAACTTTTGGAAAAGGCTGAGTTTTGTCGGCTTTGATAATTAATAATTTGAATATAGTACATGAAAGTACGATTACCGTTTTGAAGGTGTTATTAGTGTGAAAATATTTTATTCATCCCATTTAAAGTGATACGAAATATAAGAATGTACTAACATTGTAATAACGTTTTGATTTCCAATTTTAAAAAAAAGTGCCGTGCATTGTTTCAAGTAGTTTGTGGGTTGATTCAGTTGATCCTGATTTCTGACAATATACTAATGAAAACGGGAGCGTACTGGTATTGAACTCTGCAACGTAGCCGAAAACGACGCAGTTTTTACCTAGTTCGTTCATTGATAACACTATATTTGTAATTTGTGTTGATCCCCATAATATCCATAATTATTATAAACTCACAATAATTTTGTGAAAAGTACAGCCACAGTTGCTTTCAAGTAAGTTAAATTGTATATACCAGAAATTGAATCTATTTTGGTTCAAGCGTAGGACAGTATGTGAATTGTAATTTATTTATGGAATTTTTCGCCTTTTGTTCAGGCCGGAAGGTTTCGGCGAGGTCCTCACTTAAGGTACGATCTCGGTACTCGCTGGGTGAAACAGGGAAACCCTAAAAGCCTTAGTCTGGATGGTCGGCCACGTGATTCGAACCCGTGCGCCTATTCGAAGTCCGTGACGTTGCCGTCTGGATTGTCGGATCTGGGTAGGACAGCATGTATGTAGTCCAGAGTTTAGTTTGATAGTACCATCCCGGTATGATAGAGGAACAACACTGGGAAAACCTCAGTTAATATAAGTAGCCGCTCGATTTAGTGTATAATAGTAATAGCAAGAGTTTATAACGGTAATTAAACCGTGATTAAATTTTCCAGCTATCTCTCATCTCATGTTTCTGCGCCTACCTTCCTTGTTACTAAACTAAACTTGACTGGGAGGCGCGACTACCCCCTAAAGGTCTTGCATGCAAATCAACGGCTAGGGTTCAGTGTCAGTGTCAAATCAAAACGCCTTGTGTCGAAACTTTAATGACTTCTCTAATCAAGTAGTTCCACCAATTTTTCTCACCATGGTAAGTCAACATCATAATTTTGAGCCTCCAACTGGAATCGAATCCAAGACCGCTTGCAATGAAGGCGATCGCTCTACCGAATAGGCTTTCCTGTAACTTCCTTTTACTATCTGATTTAAAAGTAACACACTATTCCTGGCTAAAAATATTGATTCATCTTGCTCCTTGTTTCTGTTTCAGACTGTAGATTTTTATCCACAGGAAAGAATACCGATGTCACTTTAACATAAATTTTAAACCAGGGCAGTGATCTGAGGATAACTAACACTTTCACTTGTTACTTCAACAAAGGCTTCGGTATTAGTTTTTTTTTTAAATTTAACACAGAGCCGGTGTTAAGCAGTGTTAAATTAGGCGCAGAGTTGCATTGGCGGCGCCAATTTGACAGTTTTTCCGTGTTATTTGTAACGTGCAAATAGAAACAATAAGGACGGATTTTCATAGAGGCGCTCGCTACCTGCTTTGCTTGCGATTTAGCTGAATAGTCAATTAAAAGTTGGATCACGTGTTTAAGTACGTATTCTACGTGTAACACGAGTTTCTATTGGCTACTCATATAAATCGGAAGCAAAGAACGCGGTAAGCGCCTCTATGAAAAGGCGGCCTAAGGATTATATCGTCACGTTGAAGGCAGAAGGACGTAAGTGCATTCTTTAAAAAAGTTTCCACCAGTGCACAAAAATGTGACTGATTAAATATAATGTGGAACGTAACATCTGTGCTTTATGAATAGTATGAAAAAAAAAACATATTAGTAAAACTCAAATAGTAACAAAAGTGTAAAGAACTGCAAATTTCCAAAGTCTTAGTTCGCTTCGAAAAACATTTCATGGAAATTTAGTAAATGGAACTTACGCCCTTCTGCCTTAAACGCGAGGATATGATAAGGACTTGAATGTTTCCAAACTTCAAAGTCTTATTTTGTTCTTTCGAAGCTTATTTCTTTTAATAAAAAGTTGAAGTCAATTATCTATACTATGTATGCAATGCATTATTTGTATTGACAACTTATGTCTAATAATACTTCTCTGAAATTCTTTTTCTTTATTTTTACTTACTACCGACTCGATGCTGAAGTTGTTTTACATAGTGTTCAATCAGCTGTTCCAAGGATAGTCGCCTTTAGCTGTTAAAATCCACACGGGACTCGAACCCGGGACCTTCGACTCTTGCATCTAGTAATACTAGTATTGTGCTCAAGTACCTGACAAACGATAAAGAACCTTTCCAAAGCGTTGTCCGGCAGATTACTGGCTGGTGTAGCGAGTAGAGTGCCTGATCGTTAGCGGGAATAGAGACCATAGTTCGATTCTCTCCCAGATCAAATATTTTTCTCTTTTTTACAAAACAGCGCTGTTCTTTGTTAGTACTTACCAATAATGATCTGCTCTCTCTTTCTTTTGCATTCTGAACATTTTACACAATTCATGGAAATAGATTAGGTTAAATAAAGTCAGGTTAGTTTTCAGTCCTATTATATGTGGTTCAAGCACTAATCATTTTCAACATTTTACACATTGACGGAAATAGGTGAGATTAGGTAAAGTCAGGTTATATTTTTTTTTTCGTTACCAAGGATGAAAAAAAAAAACTGATGATGTGTTTATTCGTTCCCTGTGCTCACCAACTCTCTGTGTTGACATCACTTCTTCAGCTATTTACTCTCCCAATACGGTAGTGGTAACACAGCTGACAATGGGCGTGTATTTTTGTATTTTTTTTCTCTATACGAGTTTCATGAAGCGAAGATGACAAACTCCACTACTAGACGTTCAATGTATCACTATTTAGATGAACGTATTTTTACTGTTAACTGCTTCTATACTTATCTCATATTCTAACTTATTTCATTTACAATATTTATTTATGTTTATTACAACAACATTTTTGTACGAGTGTGCAGAAGAACTGTGGAATTTTCATTCAAAATATTACAATGCGGTGTCAATACAACCGAAAATAACCAGCCCAGATAGCACGCCAGCTTATATCAACGTTGTGAGTCACTTGCTTTGAGCTTGTCAAACTTGATATTGTATTGAATTCAATAAACAAGCATGGAACAAACTTGTTTGAATTACATACGTGGCTTGTTTACATGTTTCTGGTAGTAAATAACTAACCTAATTCAAGCTTGTTGGAGTAAACAGTTGTGCGAGGAAGCTTGCCAAACTAGAAATTTATTTGAATTTTGTTTCGTTGCACTTCCGCTGTCGTCTCAGCATACTGAAGTCCCATCACGTTCCATGACTCTTTCACTGTAAGCTAATCTCAGCCCACCCTTTTACTGCAGGCGTTAAGTATAAATAGTGCTTGGAAAGTGAGCTATGGTGTGCCGTTCTGTGTTCTAGTGGTCATTGGTTCAAGTCCCACCCAGGCTAACGTTTTTACCTTTTTCTTAAAAGAAGTACATTATATGTTCTCTCAAGGCTATTTCAACCTTGATTCTTGTAAACTAGACTGCTTGATTCAATCTTATTTAACCCTTTTTGGCTTGATATGCTAAGCTTGCGTTAAGTTGTTCCACTTGTCAAAGCAAGTTTGATTCTCTTTTGAGTCAGGTTAAAACTGCTATGTGGGTCTGTATCAGAAAAGTTCCAATAATTTCAAATGAAGACGAATAAATTGCCTTGATGTTGGATATTGGAAAAGAATGAAAGCAAGGTCATGAAGTGGGGGGAAAGTCTGGATTCCCACCCCCCAGAGATTTATTACTTTTCTTTGGTTAGGCCTACTATTAATCGCGGAAGAACACCAATTCCTGAACAGCATATTTAATAGAACGATTCAGCTATGGATTCTTCATCGTGATTCTACCATTCCATCACGGCTTTAAATTACCATTGTTCTATAGAAATGACAATTATATTAGTTTCGAATGCACCAGTTACCATACATTTAAAATTGCGCCAGGAATATCTCGACTTTTACCCGAAGAAAATAGCAGTATTTTCCTTTTGTCTAACTCGATTTGATCTTCGCTATTGTAAAGGATTCATTTTAATTTTGATCAGGAATTTAAACTGTCATATATTTATACATGAAAGTATGTAGACTGAATAACTAGGTCATTGTTTCTGGCCTTTAACCCAGATCTGAAGTCTGGCAACAGAATACAAAACATTACTTTTATCATTTCTTCTTCTTCTTCTTCACATCACAGAAGCCATTTTTAGTTACAGAAGTTGAAAGTGTTGCTTTTCATATTCCATAATCATGTGGAAATGCTTGTTGGGATGTCCGAATAAAACATTCGCATGGCTATGTCAAGTCTTGCTTTTTTAGAAAGAAAAATGCCAGAGAGAGTAAAACAAAGAGAAGCAGAACGCACATGCAGAGCAATTAGAAGCAATTTCTCATGTGAATCTAAAAGCAAAACTGCTTCTGGAAGAGAAATGACGGCCGAGAGGAAAGTGAATTTATTTCCCGCGCTTTTCTTCATAAAGGAGATAGACAGTAGAATAAGGAAGTTTCTCTCCTCGTAAAAAATGAATTTATTTTTCTTAATAGGCACAGCAGAAGGTGATTTACTCAACTTTTACCTTTTCATGTGAAGAACAAAATAGAAATTACACTTGGAAAATGTAGAAGGTGAGTTGCTTACCTCTTTGCATTGTGAAGAGCGCAATCTAGGGTTGATTTCCCTATGATAATTGATTACTGCTACTATTATTAATATTAGTATTTATAATTTACTGTACTTCAAATACGTAAATAAGATTTTGTTCCAAGTACCGGGATTTAGCCCATGACTCGATGAATTGTACAATATTTATATATAGATATATTAGTACTTGTCAGTTGTTTGTCTCTATACTTAATTCTTCAACTATCTCAGCTTTCTGGATCCTGTTAGAAGATTCAAAAGTTCATAGTCTGGGCGTGGGATGTGTTTCTTTGTGCAAATATCCTGTGCCTATATTTCCTATTGCCTCCTGAGAAGATTCTGCCAGAATTTAGGATGTATAATAATTATAATTCACAGCCATATTCAATCCACTACTGGAAGAGGCCTCTCCCAGAGGGAGGAGTTGCTCTACTGCTCCCACGCTGACCAGACGTGTTGGGAGAGGAGAGCCGAAGCTCTCACTGTGATCACCACCGTCTTTTATTCACAGCAGCTCCCCAGTTGCATCACGATACTGGGTGGGCACCGATCCAAACCCTCTCTCTTTCGAAAAAGATACCTTGACAGAACCGGAAATCGAACCCAGGACCCCACGATCAGTAGTCAACGACGGTAGCCACTAGATCAGCGGGACGGTCTTAGGATGTATATTTAAATTTATTTGTGGCTTTTAGGCATCTTACCCTAAGGCCGAGATAGGGTGCGGAAGAGGAACTAGTATGTATCCATCCCGGTATTTTCATTTTGGGATTGAAGAAAAATGTATGGAAAACCTCAGTCACGGCTTTCTGCTAGTATACTACGGCCAAATACACCTATTCCACATAAATGTGCTTGCCGAGAGTCATCAGCACGGTTCACAGATTAAGATTTTGTAAAATATAAAATATGGAAGACTGAAATAATGAAAGTTACATTGTAACAAAATAACAACATGTGTTAAAATTATCATTGTTTCTTACGCTATACACAATTGGCAAACAATTTGTAAAATTAATTCACGGTTTCAGAGGAGTATGAAGAAATTCTGTCAGAAAAAAAAATAAAGTAATTAGTGTTCAAGGATATTTTTAAGCAACTATAGAATTCGTTGTACGTCATGTGTTAAAGCGAAGAAAATATTTTTCAGCCGTGTTTTACGCATAACACAGTACTGAGTAACAACGGGCCAATGACCGAATGCATTACAAAAGATAATGGATTGCTGGATAGGCCTAGAGGTAATATAAATATCCACATTCCTTTTAGATATTGGTTTACACAACTTACTTCACTCTGCCTGAAAATAAGAGCGAGCCAATTTAGTAAATTAATCACCTTTAGTTATACTTAAACAGCATCTTCTGATGTATATATCCTGGGTCATCGGGTCGAAATTTGGTAGCAGGGTCAGACCGGGTTCCAAGCATAGACCTGTCTAAATTATCTGAATCTGTCTGAAACCTCATCACTTGTGAAAAAAAGCGTAACACATGATGCCGTGGTGTTAGAACCCGAATAATAGAAAATGCTCTTAATTAGGACCACTTATAGAACGTCCTAATGTGATTTGCATTGTTTCGTATCCATATAATGCAGAATGTGATTCAACATCAATAGGCGATATGAGTACAAGGATACATATACCGCTTCCTGTATTGTGTCTTTTGGCTTAAATCTTCCTAAATATTCTGCATTTTGTCATGTGAAATAATAAAACTAGTGATATTTCCAGTATATTCAACGGTATATATCAGAAGGTTCACCTATCGAGGAGGAGTTTTCTGCGTCCAGAAATCACATCTCTTGCACATTACGCTTTGTTTTTGGTATTTTTCACCCATTTTTGTACGTTTCATGGTTGCAGGGATAAAAAAAGTAGAATTTTGGAGAGACGTTCCCAGTGGTTTGTGACAGAAGTAGCTAAGCTGCAGTTTTACTTACAATTTTATAGAATGCGTCTCGTTAATAAAATGGACTGTGGATAAGAGGATACGCACTGATAAATACATTCCTTGGGAATGCTTCCGAGGGGTCTAAAGTAGTGTGCCTGGATTTGAAAAGAATTGAGCATAATACTCTGAGTTTTAGGGATCCTAAGCCCCCGGAACATTCTTCTAAATATGTCACTGCTTACCCGTCTCCATTGCTTCATTTTCTTCGGAGGCGATACAATTTAACTGTACCAGTTCTTCTCACAGACGTTCTTCGTGACCTTTATAAATGTTGTTGTTAGATTTCTGCGTATGTATCAACTCTTAAGTGATTTTTCGTATACTGAATATTTATTTTTCACATTAGGTCAATTTAGAAATCATGGTTGAACACAACCTCCTTTCCTCCTGCAATGTAAACAAAAACACACCTAACACCGCATTGCTTACATCAAAGATCAAGTCGCATTTTCATTGGTTTACTTCATCTAACCTCGTTCAGAATCTATTTAAGACATATTTTCTAAGTCATCGTGGGAAATTCGTAAGAGGTGAATTCGATTGCCGACCGTGGAATCTCAAGACTACGGTTTGACGATGTTGACGCAGTGTTCGAAATTAGGTAATGTGTGGTGGCCGCCAAATGGCGACTTGCCATTTGGTTCTGGTCGCCAAACGTGAATGTTTAGTCGCCATTTTTTTTTTTTTAAGTAAAGTTGCAAAAGTAGAAATTAAATTATACGTATGTTAATAATCCAGTAGCACATCTTACCAATTAGTGCTTACAAAAGACAAATTACCTAATTAATACACAAATCATATCAGCGTATTCTTATTAATTTGTTAAAATAGCTATAAACAAAATATTTTGATAGATTATGATGAGAATAAGGTCAAACAATGTTCTATATTTGGGCAATATTTGTAACATTTTTATTCACCATTGGTTGTAACAAACTAACAGTATTATCTTAAGGATGTAATACTATTAACTAACCTAACTTACCTTTATTGTTAAAATTACAACATTGGCAGTTCTTTTACTGTAGAGTTAAAATACACTAACACTTTAAAAATCTGGTCTCATAGTGTGCTTCATAGCAACATCTCTCTACCACAAATTCATTGCATTTGGAGCACTGAAGAGCTCTAGTTTGGGACCATTCATCTTTGTCATCAGTAAGTTGTGAACAGTAATCACATACAAACGATTTCGATGGTCTTTTTTGACCAGATTTAGTTGGCTAAACCCTCTCACAATCTGCAGTACTAAGTGGAAGAACCCACAGAAAGCTCAAAACTTTGCACACGTTAACGTATGAGGATTGAATCTGTTGACTGCTTGAAGACGCTGCCAAACCTACTCACATGTGAGAATGGCCTTGTTGCGAGTCCATGCTTTAAAATCTCAATACTCCTCCATTATAACTTGCTCATCCACCTTAACACTCATAGGATGATAATTGCCTAACTAGTTCTCGCAATTCTTTCTAGCCATAATTCTTGGTAGGTTAGTCCTTATTACCAGGAGAGATGGGGATGCTGCAAGGATCAAATATAAAGGTAAGCAAGAAAGTTCTGTCGCTTTTTCACCCACCAACTTCGAACATCGATATGTCACCTAAGACGTACCTGGAAGATCAAAATTAATCCCCATCAGCATCGACGATCTTCTGCCAACGTTCTGGAAGGCTTTGGATTCCATCGCGGTAGAACTTGGTGGGCCGTGAAGCGAAGAAGGTATCAAGTGCATTTTGCACCCCTACTAGGGATTTGAACTGGCGTCCTCTAAGGTGATTGTCCAAGGAATGGAACAGGTGAAAATCGGACGGTGCAATGTCCGGGGAGTATGGCGGATGCATAGTGTATCCCATCCAAGGCGTAGAATGGTGTCCCGGGTCATCCTAGCCACGTGGGGTTAGTGTTGTCCTGTAACAGGAGGACTCCTTTGCGATTCAGAAGTGCTGGCTGCAGAGTTTTGAGTTTTTCTTGAACACGGCTCAACTGCTGACAATACACAGTTGCATTGATGCTCTGACCAGCTGGTAGCAGTTTCCGATGCACGATGCCGCGAGCATTCCACCAAATACACAGGAGGACCTTCTTCTGGTGCAGTGCTGGTTTCGGCTGTTTTGGAACCGGTTCATGGGATGCTAACCAATGATGACGACGCCGTGGAGCTTCGTACAGGACCCACTTCTCATCACATGTCACCACCATGTCCTGGAATGGCTTCTTCATCAGACGAGACAGCAAAGAAACACAGTTGTCTGCTCGCGTTGCCTTCTGGCCCGGAGTCAAATCATGTGGGATCCATCGACCCAACTTGTAGTGCTTCCCAGGTGCTGCCGAATGGTTTCTCAACTCACACTGAATTGTAGTCCCATTTCATCACATGTCTGGTCACTGTTCGCCTCAATTGATGCCTGAAGATCTTCATTTGGTACCTGTGTTGGTCTTCCTGCCCGCGGTGCGTCTTTGAGTGTTTCGTCACCGTCCTTAAACTTGGTAAACCATCGCTGCACTGTACGCGTAGTCATGATACCCTCACCAAAGGCCTGGCATATCTTCCGCCCCGCTGCAGCTGCGTTTGATCCCAGTTTGAACTCGTACAGCATACACGTCCTTATGACGCTCTGTGGAAGTCCCATGTTCACTCTGTCCTTCCGCACGTTCACGGTGTAACTGAACTGCCACAACCAGGTAGTATGTTGGCTGTACCCACACCAACAACTGACCTTCGCCTGATCTCCATTCGCATTCAACTCACGGTGTGAGGGCCAATTGAACACAGACCTCCACAAAAAGCAACAAAACTTTCTTGGTCCCCTTTATATATTGTATTTGTATCCATTGTGTGCATTCAGTAAGGGCCAATGTCTTTCGGATAGGTTACGTCTAAATATTTCTGAATCAAACAAACCATTTTTTTTAAATTCACGTGTTCCAGCGAAATGAAAACAGTCATTTTCATTATGTTTAAGTAGTTCTAACAGTATCCTTTTCCCTGCAAATAGTTAGTAAATGACAACAATTATGAAGAATGAAAGTGGTTGATTTTGTGGGAAAGTATTCATGTCATTTTGCATATTATGTTTCATGATTCATTTTAAAACCCACGAAGCTCTCCTTGAGTAGACTGTAATGTATTTTTTTTTTTTTTAAAGTTTGTTTTCTGCGCAGTAATAAAAGACGCGTTTATGAGTGTTAATGAATTTTCACCTCTTTCTAATAGACTGTGACAAGCCTAATAACAGAAACAACAAAAGGAATAATATGTTTGGTACATTTGAATTAGACATGAAACAGTAACATGAAAAGAAATTCTAAAATAAAAAATTATTAACTAACAAGTAGTTTGAACCTACACATAAAGTGTTGTCAACTCATTAAAATTACATTTTAATAGTAATAAAACCTAATTCGAATTGTTTTATTTACTTTAAATATGTACTTCTAAAACTAATGAATACACTATTAACAAGGTCAGTTCGTAAACGAAAGTCATAAAGAGTTCGGCAACTATGGTAATCTTTAGCTTTTTCTTTTTTAACGACGTACTAATATTTACCTATCAACCATCTGGATATGTGTAATACAGCATGGTAATGTTAGTACAACCTTAGAAATTCAAAATATATTGTTTGTTTTGTTCTTTTCAAATGTTGTCCTATATATTTAGCGCAAGTGTATTTTAATAGGCCACTTCTGTTGGTCATGTCATTTAATAAGAAGAAAGTTCAACTGAAGAAATGAATTCATTTCATCTATTTTGTTTATAATCATAGCGGTTGGTACTTTACAGCAAGTTTATTGTTTTCTTTCACCCTGGATTTTAGTTTTCCGCTTTGTTTTAGGATACGATTATCTTCTTTAATATGTAGCATGAAGACTGTCAAATGTAAGGGACAGGGAGGGAGGCACATTGCTACGATTTTTACAAAATCAAAATTAAAATCCTTCTTATAAGTTGCTGCAACTTTTTTTTTTTTATATTCCATTTAAACTATGATACTTTACCTAATTATATAGCAGAAAGCTATTTTCTCACCCTTTATCTACCGTAAGTAATTTCATTTTTAAAGAAGGCTTCCACACTGTACCAATGTGCCTTCTTTAAATCTCACCATCTTAATTAATGTGTAGGTGTTATTCAATCACAAATGAACAGAAATGAAAATATTTATCAACAAATTAAGTTTGTTTCAACACTTGCAAGTTGTGTATTATTGGTAATAGAAAATAAATGAATAATAAAAAATATTATGCTATATATTTAAACTATGATTTTATGCTCATTTTTTTAAAAAAAACGTGTGCATTATTATGTTTTCAAAATTAGTAGTTCCCATATCCTTAGACAATCTGAAGCATGTTAAAAGGTAAAAACCAAATGTTTTAAGAGTCATTATGCTGTTGGGTTTCTCTATTAGTAATACGCGGGTTTAGGCAAAATGTCGGTTAACCTGTAAATTGAAATACAAGTTAATTCCAACTTTTATAAAGAAATTAATTGTCTTTGAAATGACCTTTTGAATTTCTCAAATTGAATAATAATATACACAAAGTGGAGAATCGTACTGACAAGTGAGTAGGGGCAGATTAAAACAAGAGCAATTCGTACATGCCAATGTGACCCAAGCGGCCATTGTAAAAAGGAAAGCAATTTCCTAATCCATGGACTAAGTTGGTTATGCTGCAAACAGACAAATTTGTACTCAAACAAATATATGTTCATACATATCAGACATTTTACTGATAGCTCAATAAACGCATTCTACCGGAACTTAGAAGCCTAAAAGTAAAATGTTACTTCTGTCTCCGATGTTCGTCAAAATTCACATACAACAACCGCCATGTATTTCCAATATGTTAATGGTCGACCATCAATCTTGTTCACCACATAATTCTCATAATGTATCTTTTCCACTAGCAAAAACGAACGGTACTGTACAAATGTGCCCTCTTTCATACACTTGCTTCGTGGAAAAACGTGTTATAGTAGCTATGATGGAAATAGACGCCAAATACATTGTAAAAACCTCTTATACACCTCTTATACACTTAAATGGCATACATCTAACATAGATGAATTTTTGACGAGTACTGTACACTTTAAATTTACAAAGATGTTAATAAAAAGTAAGGGACAGTGTATGTAATAAGGAACAAGCACGTAGTGTTCTTATGATTCATGCAATAATCCTCTTCCTCTAAGCAATTGCATAGAGTGGTTGCAACAAGTTGCATGAAATGTCAAACTCCCTTGAGCGTGCAGTCAGTTACCTTGCCATTTTTTTTCCTTTCTGTCGTGAGATTGTTTCTTCCTTCCACTGTTAGTATGGAAGACGCCCGCAAAATGAAAGGTTGGATGTTATTACATTGGGTGTTCCCGTTCACTCTATTGTTTAGCTTGTTATACGTCAAGATTTAAGCACAGTAAATTGAGAACCTTATTTTCAAAACGGCGCATGTCCAGTGGGGAAATGTTTTCAGTAGGCATAAAAAGAATCATCTCTCTTTGGGGGCCAAGCATTATAATTTTGCGAATGATCAAATATTGTTACTAGAGGCAGTGTCTATTTACAATACTAGATCATTCAGACAATTATAGTGCTTACTCCCCTCCCCCGATATTTTTTACGCCTACTGAAAAAATTGCCCCACTGGACATGACCCGTTTTGAAAATAAGCTTCTCAAATAATACTAGACAGAAAAAAAAATTGAGAACTGAGGCAAGAAAACCAAATATTAGGGTATTATTGAAAAACAATTGAAAATATGTCTAAAGATTAATATTGGACTTTAAAGAAGTAATGCTGGATTATAAAAGGAAAAGTGACAAACTAAGACTTTGCAAGTCAAAATTAATTTTGAAAAAATAGAATCCGCTTTAAATATCTTCACCAATGAAAGAAAATGCGGACCACGTAAATATTTAGCTCTTACCAAGAAACTGTCTCCGGTGGGATACGAAAATCAGCATGAAACTTCCACAGTGCATTGATGGTGTAATGAAGTGAATACTCCTGTAGTACTACGTTTCGGAGTTTCACAGAACAAGAGTTACAGGACTTTAAAGGAGTTGACATAAATTTTGTTCTGAACGCCTGAATGGTATTCAACACCTCATACATATATTGTTGAACTTTTGCATTTCCCATTCAATTTTATATAAAAGTTTGCGCTAATGATAATTTATATGTTAGAATTAAAGTTATTGATGAAGTTGACGCTTAATTAATTGATCTGATACGAATATTATATAAATACAGGGTGATCAAATGAAACTTCACATCCCGTTAATTTCGTAACCAATTGATTTTCAGGAGGAATTCTGACACACGCCCCTTTTAATTTAAAGGAGAATGTACCATCTTGATCAAGCATTGCATGTTGTCCCATTTTATTGTAGTCTAACTAACCAACTAACTAACTAACTCCATGGCTTATGGAACTCGCAAGTTCATCGCCGCAGTAACAAACGTTCGCCATTGGATTCTATCCTGGGCAGTATCAAGCCAGTTTTCATCACGAACACCTACTTCTCGAAGATCTCTTCTAATATTGTCCTCCCAACGACGTCTCGGTCTTCCCAATGGCCTCTTTCCATCGGGCCTTCCAACCAGGATAGAATATAATCTTCGTTTTTCCCCCATCCGAGCTACATGCCCTGCCCACCTTAGTCGTCTCGATTTCATATTTTTTACAACATCTGGTGAATCGTACAGTCCGTGGAGTTCTTCATTATGCAGTCTCCTCCACTCTCCAGTCATCTCGTCCCGTTTCGGCCCATATATCTTTCTCAAAACCTTATTTTCAAATACACGCAATTTATGTTCATCTGCTAGGGTCGTACTCCAACTTTCGCAACCGTAAAGTATTACCGGCAGAATAACCGTTCTGTATATTTTTAATTTCAATTTCCTTGATATTAATCGCGATGTTAGAAGTTTTTGGACTGAGTAGAAACATGCGTTCCCCGATACTAGGCGACTTTTCATTTCTTCCGTGACCTCATTTTTGCTTGTTACGTATGCTCCCAAGTATTTAAATTTGTTTACTTTCTCTATGACCTCATCCCTAATTCTTATGTTTTTAATTCCTTCATTCCCTGTGCTTCGGCTTGTTACCATGTATTTTGTTTTATCTATGTTTACCTGTAGACCTATCTCATCGCACGCTTCTACTAAGACATCGGTGTTGCTTTGTAGTGCATCTATATCGTCCCCTATTAAATCTACATCATCCGCGTATACAAACAG
>JAGDQP010006573.1:47256-71548 GCA_022664845.1 Lepisma saccharinum | reverse complement strand
ATTGGAGTGGCAACTGCATTGCCACCAATTTTGGTGTTCTAGAACACCAATATTTTTAAGAGTGTAGGAAAGAGGAACAATTATTTATCTCTTATGTGAAAGATATCTTTGTTTGAAGGGAAGTGGTTTTAATCTTTTGTAGACATTTGAGCTTTTTTTTTTATACATAAAGAATATCTGCTTGTTTATCTAACTTTCTGTGGAAAAATGAAATATAGAGACCTTTATCACATACGTGCTAAGTAAATACTTTTTACGAAGTTTACTTTAGATAACCTTGTTTTTATTACGTAAGTGAGACACTGGGATGTCGTAACAATACTCCTTAATATTAGACTTGAATACTGTATCCGACGGTTTGCATTTTTTTTTAAAAAAAAGGAGAGAAGGGAGGCGAAGTCAAGTCGGGAGACTGCATGTGGGGTCAGTGAGTAGGCCTATCTGAAAATGTTACACCCGCTCATCCGATTTGGATGATGTGTGCGGCATTAAATTGGTCTCGCTGAGACCTATCTAACGACATCTCAACCATCCTCCTAACGCTAGTAGCTTCTGAGCGGAAAGTTTTCGCCGGACGAACAGAGGTAATCGATGTAGGATTTGAACTAGCCTCCGCCGAGACCTCTCGAACGACACCTCAAACAGTCTCGTAACCCTAAGTTTTCCGGAGCTGAAACCTATTGTCGGACTGATTGATAGACGGGCAGAGATGATCTGTGCGGTTTTAACCTCGTCTCGCCGAGACCTTTTCAATGTCACCTCAACGACCTTCCTAGACCTAGTAGTTCCTGAGATGAAAATTGTCGACAGACAGACATAGCGTGAATATAAGCGGGGATTTTCAGTTTGGGCGATGTAGAGATCAAATCGGGGAGGTTAGCATAGTTTTGCAGGATTTCTAACCATCTTTACCGTAAACATTTAAAAAAGTTGGGGTGAGCCCCCACATGGGGGTCTAGAAGAACCCCTATTTCTTTTCTATTTTCATAGTAGCTTGAAACAATGAAACCCCAGCATGACTGTAGGAACATATTTTATGTTACACCGCATGAGCAAACAGTTCAAATCACAGTCTTTCCTCAGCCCTCTTGCTCGGAAGCTGCGTTTGATAGATAACGTTACAATCTCAACTGAAAATGGACTTGGTCGTCAAGGACTAGTTGAATCCAGAAATGAAAGTTAAGTAAAGATATAGGCATAAAGGAAGTAAGTAGTGTTCCCTTTGCTGGGAATTATCAATACTTTGAGATTAATGTCGCCGTTCAAAATTTGAACTTGAGTGATATTTGACAATGTAAAGGTTTTGATTTACACATCAATAATCTAGCCCTCCCCCCACGTTCTAGTGTTGGTTATGATCACATTTCGGATAAGCGGTGAGAATTCGAGTCCGTTCACGCCGGTCATCCTGAATGTTGTTTTCGTGTTACACCAGATGAATGCCGGGTAGGTATTTAGACTATATGACCTGTCCACTATCTTTCCCAGAAAAGTGCTCGGCGTTGGACAACATTCATCAGATGTGTACCGAGTGGCCGTGACTCAGTGGTTGGCTTAGAATTTGGAAGGTTGTGGGTTCGTCAATCCCAGCGTCTGACCATCCTGACTGAGCTTCTCCAGTTTTTCTGTCACACCAGAAGGCCGGGATGATATCTTGGACTTGGGCCCTGGCCAACACCTTCCCCATCGGGAGACACGGTAGCTCAATTATAGAGCGCTTACCTATGGCGCTTGGGGTCGTCCGTTCAATCCCTGCTCATGCTTTGTGGTAGACAAGCACCATGCAAGTGGGTTTTCTCGGTGGATTTTCTTCATTCCACCAATCGTCCCATCATCATCCATCCGGCCTAAGTCAAAGATGCCTAAAGGCCTTAGAATTCAATTCAAACTTCCCGATCATTTCCGCTCCCGTATCTAGGAATGAGCCTTAGATGCCAAAAATAAAAATTCAAATTATAATCAGATGTGTGACGGGTCTAGCCCAGAAATATTATTAGCGTAATAATAATAATAATACTCTTCCCTTTATCATAAACTTTTTTTTTTTCGAATGTAAAGATTAAATATTTTGTGTGGAGTATAGAGTCTTAGGAGCTTCTATGACTTAAATGAGTGACCGTACGCTAACTGTAGAAACACAGGACCAAGGGTGAATGGAGAGGGTTAAATATATTTTGAAGGACCTGTCACTTTCGGCATCACACTATGATTATGATTATTTTTGTTGTATAGCAACATGTTCTCACAACTCACTGTTTACGAGCTGCATGTCTTACTACTACCTTCACCTAAATGCTTCTGAACTCGAGTAAGTAAACCACCGTTTATTCCAACTGTACTGTACAACTGATAAATGTTTTCAGTGAAAAGCACACAATGAACTTGATGGAGGGAGAAGAGTATTGGTCTATTTTTGTGGCGAATGAGCTGAGGTTAGTGGGCGGCATTGCGTGTTATTTTTTTTTTCTACCGGTAGCGGAGAATTCCACGGGACAAGCCAGGCGCAGCAGCTCTGATGAGTGACGAAAGGATTCCCCTTTGCTTGTTGTTGCTCCGGGCCGAGGTTCTCCTCTGTGTGCATGCCACGCTGTTTGTCCTCGTTGCGCATGCGCAACACACAGATGTAGCAGGGTACTCCGTTGGCAAGGTACACAGGGAGAAGGAGAAGTTGCTTGGTTGCTCGTCCTTTCGAGGTGACTGGTTGTGTTGTTGTGAATGCATACTTGACGAAGCAGGAGGCGGAGTGAGCAGGCGCAACTTTACGAACGTTTATCACTACGAAAGCGTCCATGACGTCAATCGCTGTGCAGTTACAGAACAGTTTTGGTAAACCAGAAGAGAGTGAAGCATCGTAGTTTAGGTGCGGAGTGTGTTTGTCGCGACAAAGCAGTCGTGGAAGACAGTTTTAACTAGTGCTGGTGTTGTCAACGTGAGACAGGGAAAATACATAAACCCTTGTCCATTAGAGATTGTTTCTTTGTGTGCTTGAAGATAATATTCGTGTTCTAAAATCCATACACAAAATAAAGTGTATTTGTTTTCGTATTTAACGGACGGGAACTAATCCCATGGTCAAAATGTCGGTGATGCAGCAACTTGGAAAGCGGCAGCACTGTTACTTGTGCGATTTGCCGCGAATGCCATGGGCAATGCTGCATGATTTTAGTGAAGCGGTGTGCCGAGGATGTGTAAATTATGAAGGTGCAGACAGGATTGAGTTGGTGTTAGAAAATGCTCGTCAGATGAAGCGAGCTCACGGATTCCAGGAGAGTCGAGGTGGACCTGGGGGTAGTAGTAGTGGAAGTGCCAGTGGATCTCATCAACAAAGTGGAAAGCCTCAGGCAACTGGTTTGCACCGAAATCCTCACGAAGCTCAGAACGGAACGGCATCGATAGCACCGTTGGAAGCTGGTGGACCCGGTATACCTCCCGCTCATGCAGTCTCGAGACCTCCGACTGGTCCTCATGGAGTTGGATATGCCCTTCATCACGACGGCCGGTCTCGTACAGCCATGCTTGCCGCCGCAGAGTATAGTGCAGCTCCACCGAGAGGAATTCCCAGATCCGACGGTTCTGGTGGTGACCACGATCAAGGTATGCCACGAGGAAGTCCAGCAGGAATGACGGCAGGGGTTCGACTCCCGTCTGCAGCCCATATGACAACAGTGGCCCATATCCCACCACATAACAGTCGTCCCAGCTCTCTGCCACCGTCCTCTCTCAGCATGAAGCGGCCATCAGAAGAGGAGGAACATCACCAAAGTGGAGAAAATGCACCAAAAAGAATGGTTCCCGACGAGCATTCTAGGCCTCCCTTGACCCGAGGAGATTCACTCCCTGCAGGATCAATGGGGGTGCCGTTTGTGGACAGGAGCTTTAAGGATAAACATCCAATGAGAGCCCCATCCTTCGACACAGCCACGTCTTTCAAACAAGGCAGTAAGTAATGTGTTTTATTTTTGTAATCATGCTTTTTTTGCGATTTTTTTTTTTTTTGCTAGTGATATGATTAGGGATGAATATGTTGGTGTAATTAGAAATTGTTTGCCTTAGTAATAATCTTGATTGGTTCATAGAAGTACCGGTTGGTATGTTTAACAAGAGTACAGTCACATTTCGAATGAAATTGTAGCATCGTTCGAGCACTGTTGTCAATCACTTGGCTGCATATCGTGATGTCTAGGAAAAATCATGATAATATGCTTATTTACCTTTGATTTGTGTCAAATATCATAGGTGGGCCTGTTGTAGAACCGTACCCAGACGTATTGTGCGGTAGGGGATAGAAGTGTAAGCTTTGGCAGAAACTTGAAAAGTTTGTCCGTCTACCGATTTAGCAGGTGGTCCTTTCTTTCTTGATCAGCCACAGTTTCATAATATTCAGGTGATGTGGATAATATTTCGTATTGAGTTCATCTCCTTATCATTCCGTAAGTTATCTTCGGTACAAAGTACGGTTTATACATTGACAGCAAATCTCTACTGATTGATTGTCTTGCGTAGTAACAGTGTTTACAGTTTTGCAATTTTTTTCTTTTGGGTATGTTTTGATTTGTTAACAGATGTAGTGTTTACGAAACAGTAGCTTTTGCATTTGCGCTGTCTCGCATGTGTAATAAGCCCCCACGACTTGATTACGTCGGTTGCGTGACTCCGATATGGCTCGCTGCACGCATATACACGTAAGCCTGGATCGATAGCAGAGGTTAGTTGGAATGGGGTTGTGACGAAACGAAATCGAATGATCCTGTGTTTCTACGAGTCTACTCCCTCCCCCAGTCGTTCTGTTATGTGATATCTTTAGCAAGCGTTATTGTAATTTTGAGCATGGATGAATGTTTCACACACTTAGACGTTACGACAAATTCTATGTAGGATACACCTTAAATTTTGTGTTTAATACGTACTTCGGATCTAATACAGTTCAGGGTACACATACATATATGTAAAGCAAAATGCAAATAAAATAGTTGTATTCGTTCGAAAATGTTGACCTAAATCGAGTGGCCTATAAAGCCTTTTGACGTGACTTTTCAGCTTCGTGAATAGAGATTTCTAGTTCGTATAGGGTGTAATTTATAAACCGCTATATGAAGTTATAGTCCGAAATATAAATTTATACTCTATAATTTATAGTGCAAGTTGAGGTGAGGTGTATCAGCTTTACCCTCATGATTTTCTTTTTTCGAGAATTCTTTATTGGTTATGGCGTTTAGTGATTTTTGCTTGCTTGAATTGAGACAAAGGAAAAGCAATTCCTGGAGCTGTTGTTAACTGGCACTGTTCCAAGTGACGTCATCTTCCTGCTTGAAGGGCTCAGCGGGGCATGGCAAGGTTGCCAGATTGGAATCGAGCCCACGCCGCAGAATGGAATGTTGCGTGCTTAGCTGGCTGCTGGTTTTTTCCTGCACCCCCCCCTTTGTTCCCTGCGTCTTGTAACCGTCATATTTTGAAAGTGCTCGGATCAGTATGTTATGCTCTAGGGGGAGGGGAGTCTTCTTTCTAGTAACGGTCGTGCAAATGGTAGGGCACTAAAAGCAGGTTTTGTTCGAAAGCATGCAAGCAAAGCGTCTGTCTGGTTTGAGCATTTAAAAATGCTAACAAGTTAACGAATGTGTAGCTGGTCTAAGATAATAAATAAATAATAACAAAATAAAATAAAATGACAAGATAAATAAAGTAGAATAAACACTGACCAGGTATATAGCAGAAATACATAATTCTCTAATTTAAAAATACTTAAGTTCTAAAGAGACAACAAAATCTGACTAGAATTGGAATGTTGCTGATACGTCAGGAGAATTGATTATTTGCACGAGCACATTCGCTGAGTTGTAACGAAGAGTTAGTTGGTTATATTGTTCAAACTCTTATGGACTCGCATAAATGAGTCTTATAAACTCCATATGCTGTGGTGCACCATAATTCGTCACCCGTTAAAAATGCATTATGCTGGTTAGAAGGTGTTTTTTTTTTAAAGAGTAGTTTATGAAACAACCATCCATGCTAATAATTTTAAAACCGTTGTCTTTGAATTACCGTTCTAAATGGTTGGTAAGCTTCTAAGGACGGGCCTACAATTTTGTGAAGTGAGCTCCGAGAATAATTCTGTTCAATGGGCTCCTGCTGTACTTGAACCTGTGGCCAACCGCAAAGAAAGCTAGCGCCTTAACTCCTTGGTCTTGAAGTTTTGTAATTCGCAGTGAATAGGGCCCACGTACGAGGCACTGAAGTGTTCCTTAATATAGTTTGAATCTTCTGGAATAGTTACACACACACACACACACACACAAAAAAAAAACATGTAGGTAATCGTTTTGTTGGAATCCAACAATTTGCCGTTGCGAAAATCGTTATACAACAGTTATATTGACCGTGCTTGTATTACGGGACTTGATTGGTCAATGACAGTGGTTTCCAAAACTTCCTATGAAAATAATTTTGAAATGCCAGATGCGCGTGAGTTATTCGAATTGTGGGATTCTGCCTCATTGTAAAAGAATGTCTGGTATGTGGCGTTGGAATAAATATCAAAACAATACCTATAAACGTTAATCTTAAATCTTACGATTGATTCGTTTATTTCTCGTTACTAAAAATCTCTTGTTGGTTGATCGAAAGGAGAATGAATCACACGAGTTGTTCCTTTCCAAGTTAATTACATCGACCATGAAATTCATTAGCGATAGCATTTTGAACATATACCATAGGTATTTGTAGGCATTACAGGCATAGGCATTTGTAGGCATTATTCATGTATGGAGATCTCGCGATCGCTAACCGATGGATTTGATAGTCATTTGTTCATACTAGTGCAATATGTTCTTAAATTTTTGATAATCCTTGTAGATTTTCAAAGTTGGTGAATTCGCTATATCAGTGTATGGGACAGTCAGTGTGTGTGTGAGAGAGAGAGAGCCTGGCTGGTGAGGTTCCGTTGTTTGTTTTCAAAGCCCAGAACCAAATGATAACGGAACTCAAATTGTTTCCGCGAAAACTTTAATTTAAAGTTTAGGCAGTGTGCTTCTCTCACACCACGCATACACATATTGCACCAAGTTTCTTGTTGATGTATGTGATAGCCCCTATGTTTTTTTTTAGCATAGAATTTAACACTTATGCTGTACTGAATCCATAAAGCTTTGCCTTGCTCAGTTGGCGTGCAAACCATCGACTAAATAAATATATGGATGTAACACGGTACTGAAAAAATATGCTTTCCTTCAGCGTGCATTTTTGGATCTCATGTATTGAAAGAGTTGTTAATAGACCCCGACAACCGTTAGTACAGCGTTAGTTATTAAAAAAAAAAAAAAAAAAAAAAGTCTGACTATGGCTGAGAATGTTTACGCCCGATTACTAACACGTAGACCTAGCTAGACCATGGTTTAGGCTAAGCTGGTGCATTTGAAAATTGATAACCTATTAGCGTAACATAGACTAAGCCCAAACTCGGTCTTTGCAATCGGTCCTAAATATCTTGTAAAGAGGGGAGGCAGATATGCACTAAATATCACAGCGACTGAGCGGGAAAATGAGAATTTAGCTTGTACGTAGTTTCTCGTATGTTTTAGTAATTAATAGGCCAAAGTGATTTTCAGTTTGGAAGGGCGTAAGTAGATATTCGTAGGGTTTCGATCGTTTAACCATCAAAACATTAAAGTGAGGGGCGGCGAGTACTCGAGTTTGGGGAGTCTGGCAGAGACCCTGTTTAATAAAATCCCGTTTATATTATATTTTGAACATTAAATTGGCATTTTGATTTACATATCCGGGCTTTTCTCATAATGAGCGTATTGCAGGTGAGTTTTCCTATTTCTGTAGAATTATCTGCAATTAATCAACAGTCGTGGTGGGTAACGGGATCTATTGACGAGCACTGTTCAATCTGAACCGGAATAGGACAAGATAAATATTTAAAGAGCACTGAACAAGCAGGATTTAGAAATAAAACTGTCGCCATTTTGTTACTGGGCTTTATGACGCTAAGGAGGGAGATTTTTTTTTTCTCTCCACAACATTTAAAGGAACTTTCGAGCGGCCTTTGTTGTGAAATGTTTCGTTCATTCACGCAGCGGCAGACTTGTTGAGGAGACGTGCGGGTGCGTGACGTCATAAAGTTATGCAGCGCCTCGTCGGCAGTCTCCGGCCGGGGCTTGGCCTTGTTTCGGGACGCTGCGGAATGTTGACTCGCTCCCTGGTGTGGAGCGTCATCCATCGTTGCCAGATGTACTTTGAAGAAAGAGTAAATAACATTTAACAGACTTGTTTTGAGATTTCCAAGTGTTATTTTTAGCAAATCGGACATGATAAACCAATGGAACGTTGAAACACGTACAATAAGATAGAAAACGAGACATGGGGTGGTAATTACAACTGTTAGCCACGTGGAACGTAAAGTTTTCATTATTCAGTTCCTTTTTGACGCTATTGCCAGATCGTCGTTTAATTTTCTTTAAACCGTTTTAAAAATAGATGTTAAATAAACAGATGACGGACGAGTCGTTGTGTTTGGAACGTTTTGTAGGGCAAATCGTGGGTTTTTACTATCAGAATTACTCTTGCAGCTTCACCAATTAGAAAGTTAGTTGGTTCTCCCTCATTATTTAAGAAAAAGTAACTGTGATGTATGTTCCTAGTTGAATTAATGTTTACAATAGGCTACTACCGATATATTGTGAACTTTGCATTGAATTTCAAACAACTTATAATGCAAACACTAAATAGTGTGTAGAAGTTTCGTATATACTTTTTTGAAACTTATTTTATTATGGATATATACGGTGTTGTAGTACACATCTTGTATGCAAAGTTCGCGTATGTGTATGTTGGTGATTACATTACTATTTATGGGATGTCCAAATTGATATGAAAGAAAGAACGAATCAACAAAGTCCCAGTAAAAGCTAAAACTCTGTTTTCGGACATTGGATAGCTATTTAATTGCATCTCCTAATTTCTAGAACAAAAAAGGTTTTTTTTTTTGTACTGAAATTGACATTTCTTTGTAAAGCTGAATATAAATAAATAAATAAATATATATATATATATATATATATATATTTATTTATTTATTTATTGAAACGGAAGTTTTTGTGCCCAACGATTGCGTGTATGCGTGAAAAAGAAGTTTTTCCAACCAAACTTTTAAAGATTTCGATTGGATTGCATTTTCTTTCTTTCCGATATACTGCTAAAATTTTGTAGGTATTTACCACCGAACCGCTCAGTTGTTAGACTATGCAATATGTTGGACAAATAATTGTAAAAATAATAATAAAAAAAAGCATAAAAGTTGTAAAAAAAAAAAAAAAAGTCATCCCGAGGAAGGGGATTTAAGTTTGTCCGCTTGTTGACCGGGCGTTCGCCGGTGTCCTCGTTGACAGCCACCCGTTTGCGAATGACCAAGTAATCAATCTATTCTCGGGGTCAACCTTGTCGTTAAGCATTGGAAAATAACTGCCTAATTTTCAAAAAACTAATATACAAAAGAAAGGAAGTAATAGATTTAAGCAATTATTTCAAATAGTCATCGGCTTTTTTTTTTTTTTTCTGATAGCGGCAAGTACATAATAAGTACAAGTTGAGCATTTTTATTCTGGAACTTAAACTGAAAACGCGAGATAATTTTCAACAATGATTTTAAATGTATAGTCAAACTATTATATTTTATTTTTCGTGAATACTTATGTTCGTTTTCGCCATTCAGCGTCGTAATTTTAATAATAACTTGGTCTCATGAAATGCAGTGGAGGGAAGTATTTATATCGTGAAGTGGCATACCACTTCGAAATGTAGCCTATTTGAGAGATGGTTTATGCGAAGAAAGCCAATTTAGGATATGTACGCCTAACTGTAAAGTTGATGTTAAGAAATTAACTGAAAAATTATAGCCATAGTTTCCTCAAACACCCCCCCTCCCCCACTTCTCCACGTTTTACGTTATTCATGAATTAGCCACGTGCATTTTATAATCAGCAGTAAAATTGAACATAAAAAACATTGACCTAGTAACGGTTATTGAATGCTTTTTCAGTGAAAATATCATTCGCAATGCATTTTGTGTGTGTGTGTGTGTGTGTGTGTGTGGACTGGAGGGAAAAAAAATAACAGTATTTTTTTTTTCAAACTTCCTGCCTAAATTCCAGTTATAAAATTTTATGTCAACGACAGTATAACACAATTTCAAACGAGTGGGAGGAGAGTGAAATGGTTGTAAATATTGATTCAGTTTTCTTCTGTTCATTGAAATACAGTTGGTCCATTCACAAATTTCGTTGGACTAAAATCGAAATATGGATAGGTATAATTCAATTCGTGGCTCCTCAAATATGACCAGCGTTGTGTTACTACTGAAGGATAGTTATTTTAAAGTACTGGTTATTGGCATGGACTGATCCAGAGTGTATATATGTAGAATTACGTTCGTGTAGCCTGTTATTAATGCTTTAAATATTAATTAATAAATATCACTTCCGTATTTTATCAATAGCGGCAGATTCTTGGTGGGGCGGGGAGTTGAGCCTTTTTCCGTTACAATCTCCCGGTGTTTCACGCTCAATGCGATACTGTCTGAATCGACGTCATACAGTAGTTTCATTACGTTGGATTTTTCTTTTTAATTTTAATTTTATTTATGGTTTTGTAGGCATCTAAGACTCAGTCCATGATAGGGGAAAGTGTCGGCCATCATAACATTTGCCTGGTGTGAATGAGGAAAAACCTCAAGTCAGGATGGTCGGCCTCTGGGATCGAACACACGACCCCCCCCCCCTAATGCTACGCCAACTGTTTTTTTTTTAGTTCTCCTCAAATTGGTTTTGAGAGGAAAATCTCAGAGTAACCTATATGTACGTTTTGATTCTAGAATGTAGTTTTCCTACGGTGGTGCACGCCGTATATAATTTCTTTCTGTTAACTTGCATGTTAATTCGCAGTGAAACGTCAATACTTTCTCCTCAGTGACTCAATAACCTCAATCAAACAGTGTATTAAAAGTAAACGAAATATTAGGAAGCTGATCGCAATGAAAGCATAAAATCTTTCAAGCGTGTTCCGGGGTTTAAGTATTTATGGACAGACGGATGGATATATGTGCCGCGCATGTCTGGCAGTGCAAGAATTATTGTCTTTCACTTGCATTCCACACAAAGAAAGGGAAAATGTTTCGATTCTGGCAAATTTTAAGATCTCTTCTCAATGTTTGCAATTCATAATTGTAAAACATTTTTGATTTTCAGTAGATATCAGACTCGTTGGAATACGAAATATACAGCTTCTGGTAGCAGATTCAGTTGATGAGAAGTTTGATCTTTCCTAATGTTTATTTCTGTAGATAACTTAGTTTCTTTTATAAGGGGTTGAGGTACGCAAGAAGGTATTGGGACAGCTTCGTGGACTCCGAACCACTCCATTCTGTCGACTACACTCGGAGTTGAACCGGGGACCACGTGCACAGCAATATTTTTTTCTTGAAGCACGTATAACCCGACCAGAATGTTGCATTGGACAATAGATTCGTCCTATTGGGGGCTCTATTCCAGATTAACATTATACATGCTGCTCTTGATGGTAGTCTGCTTAGATTTTATGCTTGGGTTTTAGGCATTTCTTCTGGTCGTGATCAGTTACTTAATATTATACAGCGATGACGTTTGGCAACGCAACGCAGCGCTGATCGGCCGAGCTCACGCTAGACTCTATTGTTCCCGCCCGCCATTCGGGCTGTGTGTTTCCCATGACTTAGCGCCTCGCGGTTTAGTGCTGAAAATATTTTGTATTTTCTTTCCACGAATTTTACATATACTAACAACAAGAACAACTAGGTTCTTCAATACGTCCGACATGTCCTGGTGTTCAAATATGTGAATGAAGAAAATACTTTAAAATTAAAACTTAACGTGTGGCCTAAAGTTACCGGAGAACCACGGCTCGCTTCGCGGGCGACGATAGGTGAATCAAGGGCGAACTCGAGGTGCCAAACGTCCTCCCTGTATTATGTCGTGATACGAAGGTTAATTACCCAAAACCAAAACACGATTTGTTTCAAATATATCTTGCGAGCGTAGTAATTAGACCTTTGAACATCTTTCTGTGTATTGAATATGGATCGTTAGTTGGTATAGCAAGTTAGTACCGATTTCAGCCTTATGTAAACATGTATTATGTAAGGATAGAGGCAATTGATCTGTCGTTCCCATGTAAGGATTACTTTCTTCGGATCAATTACAGTCGATGGCTCTTTCAAACGTGGGGATAGCTGAAATTAAAAGGTATAGTCTGAATCAGAATACGCCGTGAAGTGTATTTTTTATTTACTCCCATCGGTATTTAAAGTATTGAAGTATTTTTCATATTTGGTGAATGGCTTCTATAATATTCTTTGTGATGCAAGATTTTATATGTGAAGTCTTCCCTTTTTTTATTTTATTTTTTGTTAATGCATGGATATATAATTTTACTGACCTTTTGTTTTATTTTTGTCAGTTGATTTATTTTTTATATTATTATCGTTTCTTCAGGTTATGCCACGGTGCCTATGAGTGTAAGTGGGGGTGGAGGGTCTGGGTCTCCAATTGGCCCCCGCACAACCTCACCTCCCGAGTCTCAGCAAGCCACAACTCAAAACGGCCAGTCACCAATGGCAGCTCTCATGTCTGTAGCCGACAACCTGCCACCTGGTTCCCCCCGAAGTGGGGGCAGCCCTCCGTCAGGTGCTCCCCGGTCAGCTTCAAGGGGGTCTCAACATTCGCCCAATTCTTCAGGTAAATAAATTATTGGACGTGTTCATGTATTGCATCTATCAGGTTTTTTCTTTTCATTTATTTTGTAATTTTTTTTTTGTTGTAGTTTGCATGTTTTGTGATATCTTTTTTAATTTTTTTATTTAAAAAAGAGAATGTTTTTCCAGTATCTACAAGCTGTGTTTCATGTTATTTTCGAAACAAGTGTCTATCAAAGGCAAATGGTCGACTATTTCCTTCAAATATTCATAGATTGAATAAATCGTAAATACCAAACCGTCTACAGTCCGCGAATCATTTCAAAATACAAGTAATACCGTAAAAAATCGGAAAATTAATTGGCATAGCACCTCAGAAAGTCAAGTTTGTTCGTTAAGAATTAATTAAATCTCTCTCAACTTCGCAGCGTTAATTTGATCACGGGGTGCATGTTTAATATTAATTAATAATATCTGAATTCACGTATTACAGAAAAAACATAAGCTTCAATCCTTATGAATATCAACAACATTCTGAATCAACCAACATATGGACATTTCGTATTTAACATTGAAACACATTAACGATGTAGATCACCCCTGTCAACTTCGTATACTCTCTTCAATTATTTATATGGGGATTGATTTACTCATATTTTTCAGGAGCGTAAGTTTCTCGTCGTACTTATTTTCACTCGTGATTGGCGTCTCTTTAGTATACGTCGGGCGTTCCATTTGGAACCATAAATGGAGCAGGTCACAGGTGCTGTCTGCTAAAAGTGATGTACATTGCGTATAATAATAAAATATATATACATATATATCTAACCTGGCTTTTTCTAACCCGTCTTCGTACGCTATCGCCCACTCGACATAATGTCTGTGATTTTTGTAGCAAAACAACCGTGTGATACGGAAATAAATATGTCACTATGGCGTAATATTACTATGAACCGCTTATATATGTGAAGAAACTTCACATTTACCACACAATATGAGTCAAAATAGCTACCAAGACAGATTACGTGAGAACAGAACTTCAATATTTCACTTCTGAGAGACATGAAACGAGTAAAATAAACATTCCCATGTAAGTAACCAAGATGGCAGGGGTGATCTACACCGTTAAGAAAAAAAAGGATTGTATATTTTGTACAGTTAGCCCATGTAGTGTTGCAGTTCTGTGTAGGTATAGTTCTCATCTGTTTGTTGGAATTTTGTTTCCGTGTTGAACACAATAAACAGAAATTTTGATTGGAAATCTAGTTCGTTTATATAGAGATTCAGGGATTACATTATTGGAGAGCATTAAAATAAATTCTTGTACATCAGCTGGACAGGAAAAACATCAGATTGTTCGTTTTTAATTTTTTTTTAAAAAAGCGTTAAAAGGGAATTACCAACCAACTTTTTTTTTATTATTATTAAAAATACTGGACAAAAGCAACTTTTGGAAAGCTGTCCCGAAAATACCCAGAATGTGTATCAAATGAAGTACTTGTTTTGTTTTTTTAAGCTAAGGAATTTTAATGCCTGTAATTTCGGATATCGGGGCTCCATAGTCTACTGCTTAGAGCGTTGGACTCATATTCGCGTGGTCCCGGGTTCAATTCCCGGCTGGAGTCCCACTTTTCGGCGTCGTGAGTCACGTGAATAAAGACTGTGACGGCCACTCGGTCTAGAAAGCCCCTAATACGCCTGTTCGTGACGCGCAGAGCTGACCACACTGCCGCGGACAGATGGCTTTGGTGCAGGCTCAGGACCTATCGGTCTGTAACGCCGGTGGTTGTTATTATTATTATTATTTCGGATGTCGTACCACAGGCTTTCAAATTTCTCATCTCTTAAGCTTTTCACATTGTGGGCACATTAAAAAAAAATATATATTATTGGGACTGACTTCCAAAAAAAAAATAATTGTTGCTTTTGATTTGTCAATTTTTTTTAACATGCAAGGAGTAAGTACCACGACTTTTTAAACTACACTGCGTGAAAAAAAAATAGATGATATAAATAAAAGATTTAATTGGGAGCCCACTAATAAGTGACGACAGTAAATAGTTACAAGATCTGAAATTTTGTGTGCGTGTGTGTGTGTGTACCGAAAATTTATGTTTATTTGGTGCTTGGCAGTGAAAAAAAAAAAATATCACGTCACAAACTTGGCTTTACAACAAAAAAAATTACATCGAGGTTGTTAAACAGTGTGTCTGGCAAAAGTTTCTTGTCTGACGAAATGTAATTGTGCATTTGGCAATTCTAAAGAAACAGAGTTGGTTATCATGAAAAAGTCATCCCGTAAAATAGATCTCCGAGGAAATCATTTTAATACTTCGTCGAATTTCAGTTGAAAAAGTAACATATAGTCTCTGAAACTCTGTGAAAAGAACATTTAAATTATTGCAACAATGAGGGGGGGGGGGGGGGAGTCGATAATGAAGAGAAGAAACTTTTGTGGCTGACTGTGAAATTTGCATATCTATTTGTACCCTACTAGAATCATTCTAAGGAAGTTTAGTGTGTATACTCCCAATTTCGATAATTTTTACATAAGAAATTATAGGTTAGGTTAGTCCTACTTTATACCTTACATTTTCGACCAGAGTAACGACAACAGTTAAATGTCCAAACATTGGTACAAACCTGAATGTTTCGTGTTCAGATGATTGTACTGAATTTTGCTGTCGTGTGTGTGGCAGTAAAATCAAAACTTAAACGATTGTCTGAAATTGGCCGAACGCTATATAGAATAGGGACTGATGAATCTAAAACCTAAATTCAAGTTCAAACTGAGGGCAAAACATATATAGATATTCAGGGACAAAAATTTAGGTCTCAAAAATTTTAGCTCAAAAGAAAAGGAAAATTTTGTTTTGTCAGTCAAATAATACAAGTTTGTGATTTGAGATTGAGTTTTGAAGGACGCTTTATGTTTTAATATAAGCATAGACTTCATAATAGATAGACTTAGCACGCTTCCCCATTTCTGGCTGCGCTAAAACTAATGGATTTTTGTTCAGAGCACGTGATTTTTGAATCCATCCGCTAGGTAGCTCTGCCAGAGACGTGAGGTCTATGGCAGAGCTACCTAGCTGATGGATTCAAGATCACGTACGTCTATGGCAGAGCTACCTAGCGGATGGATTCAAGATCACGTACGTCTATGGCAGAGCTACCTAGCGGAGGGATTCAAAATCACGTGCTCTGAACAAAAATCCATTAGTTTTAGCGCAGGCAGAAATGGGGAAGCGTGCTAAGTCTATCTGTTATGAGGTCTATGATATAAGTCATAGTAATATAATAATAGTAACAGCAGCTTACCTTGGAATGTTAAAAAAGTCGTAACAATATTTCAGTCGATGCCCCGAACTTCATCAGGTGATATCATAGATTGTATTAAAACTACGTTAGCCAGGATCGTTTTGGAAAGTGACATGGGCAACCAGCATCACATAGAATTCTACCCGTATTGTACACTAATTCTAACGTAGTGGGAGTTTCACGTATGTTTTTAATCACATGATGACACTCGATGGACCAAGAGAAATAATGCGCTTTTTATCACCATGTCCGAGGTAAGCTGTTTTTATTTTTCATAACTTGTGGACGATAACACATCCAGACTTAGCTCGGCCGGGAGCTCAGTGGGTAGAGCGTTAACTTAGCAATTGGATGGGATGGTTTTGGGAACAACCCAGCCACCACCACCCGTCCGGAGTTCTTTTTCTTTACGGAACTTTTCCTCAGTCACACCAGGCTAGTGTTTCCTTAGGAATAGTACCTTCAATTTAGGCTGTTACTGACATTCTCTACCCTATCCCGGCTTGAGTCAATTCAATTCCAATCCTGACCTAGCTAACATAGCTATTGAAGTACTAGGAAATGTGACAGTAGATTCGTGCTCTGTCCAGGGTTGGCTGAACGGTTAGAACGCTTGCTTTCAGTGAGTTTAGTCCTGGGTTCAAAATCGGTGGTGGTCAATTTTCGAATCCAACTTTTACTGAGAACTGTAGGCTTCGTCCTTGAAAATTCTCAAGCTTATTTAAGACTTAAATAACATAATTAAGCTGTTATCATTATTATTTCTTACTTTAAAGCATAGATTTCCTAGTATAACTTCGAATTACATTACATTAAGTTAATTTCAAAAGTGTATGCGTACGAGAACACTATACACGGACCAGCTTGGAACTATTTACGATGGACATTCTAATCTGTTGACCGGGTTTTTTTTCGCAGTCAACAGTAGTTGAATTTCGGATTGTTACCTTAATTAGGCCTGGGCTTCTTGCTAGGGCACATATAGAAACTTGCTGTAAACATCTATGGCCGCCGTGCTGGTAGGTTGCTTGGTGGATTATGGGTAGACTGTGTGTATACTAGCAACAAACAGCCAATCAGGACTAAGTTTTCGTTTGGGGTTACCCTGAAGGTGGGAGTACTAATCACCACGATTTCCCTGTTAGATGCTCACTAGACCTGCGGCACATGGATTTTCTTTACTATCCACCACCACCCGTCAAGCAACCTACCTTCACTGTGGCCACATTTTTTTTTTAATGCAGATTTTGATTGAATTAGTAACCAACCAGGCAAGATATCGTGCGATTTACTATCTAACTGAACCTAGATTAGATATATTTTTAACATAAGACACTGTACCTTATTTTCTGTTTGCAGCCTTGTTTGTGGTGTATTTGTACAAGGGAGTTTCTTAAGAAACTCCAGACAATATACAGTGTATACCTCTTTCAAGAGTTAAAGGTTTTATGAGTATATTTCTGTAATACGAAATAGATTCGACTCTAAAATTTAGAGTTTGTCAGCACTCCATCTTGGAATACATCATCTATATTAATTTTATTGTTGATTGTCTTCCAGGCTCTTCAGGTAGTCGGCGATCGTCAGGGAGCAGGCACGTGAGCTCAACAACTGTAACATCTAGTGAAGCTGCAGGAGCCGAAACCGCAATTCCTGTATCTGCAGCATCAGGGGCCATCCCGACCACGCAGGAAAGTGGCAATGTCCCCAGCACAACTCTCAAATGTACGCTTTGTCAAGAGCGCTTAGAGGACACTCACTTTGTCCAGTGCCCATCCGTTCCTCATCATAAATTCTGCTTTCCATGTTCCAGGGATAGCATCAAAAGGCAGGGTGCTGGATCTGAGGTGAGAAGAGTTTACCCTGATCACATTGTTATATTTCGCCACTTTAGAACCAGAATGTATTGTTATGTCCACTTGAGCTACTTGTGAGAAGAAACCGTTTTCAAGTTTGAAGTTCCAGTCTGTATAATAAATTCATTATATTTCTAGGCATGGTTGTGTGAGATAGTACTTTTGGGGTTGATGCCCTTCAGTACAAGGTCTTTTGACTGTAGTATTAACTCCGTTCTACCAAGAATTGGGCATAATAATACCTGCTGGGTTCCAAGGTGACGGATATTCCTGTTAACACCAAACGATTTCCTAAACTTTTTTATGTTGACGTTTCGAAAGAAGTAACTCCCGTTATCAGAACTAAATTAGGGAAAGATGAAACCGGTGTTCATTCTCTTTTTTTCTTCTCTAATATGATGGGACGCCATTGGTTTTTGAAGCGTTGCAACCAAAGATATACGTGGAATATGGTAGGAAATTTTGGGGGCATCTTGTATGGAAATCTAACCTGCTATTTTGGTATTTCTGCACTCTTTGCACATATTTATTTCATACAAATCACGGATTGTTAATTAGAATTGTGGTGCTTTCTTTGTTGGTAGCTGTACCACTCATACCGAATCCCTTGCAAGTTCATGCCTGAAACCACTTTTCGTATTTTGTCCTACTTCGCAGAGTATTACGTAGTAACTGCTGCGATAATACAGATCAACAACACTAAATCTGCGTGACTTGATAGAGGACAAACCGTTTCCCATTTGAAAAGCGGTATAATTTTCAACTGGATGCATTAAATCTTTGTAATAATTCTAACAAGGTTCCTTTTCAACCAATAACTTTTCTCCAGCTATTGTGTTGTCGGTTCCTATTGGTGTAGATATCGATGTATCGCTCTTCATGCTTAGTGCTATTAATTATCGTTGTTCGTTAATCGTGATAACTGTCTTCAGGGCCGCGGTGGCTCAGTGATAAAGCGTTCATCTGTATTGCGTGGTGTCCGTGGTTTGGATCCCGGGTTGTGCCTTGTGTGGGCTTAGTGGTGGACACACACACTGTGTGTGTTTTCTCGGGGTTCTCCCGTTTCCTCCCACTTTCTTTCGTGCACCAATTCTCTCATCATCATCATCCATTAGGCCTGAACCAAAGTACCTAAAAAGACTTTAAAATAAATTAATTTCAGTTCAATTCGAATAGTGTCAGTGTGATAGTCTAGCCCAGGGATTCTCACGGCACACCCGTTAAAAAAACGAGATTTGTTAGCTGTATTTTAGCTGATTTTGCTGGCAAAAGTAGCTTAAATAATAACTGATAATTAGTACTTATTGGCGTTGATAAGTATTCTTCAAATTATTAAATTATATTTCGCGAGCTAATGCTGCCCTCATAAACACAGGAAATTTTTGGAGATCATGTTGTACCCTCGTACATACCAAACTTCGTCTTGGAAACCAGTTCACTGTTGGGAGTGAATCAAGGTATTGTCTCTGAACAAAATTTAAAAGTTTGAAACCGTAATGTATTCAGTTAAAAATTAAGTGAGCGCTCAGCTCTGGTGCTTGGGGTCGTCCGTTGAGTCCCTGCTCTTGCCTTGTGGGCTTGGTGGTGGACAAACCTCGTGTGCGTGGGTTTTCTCTGCGGTTCTCCCGTTTCCTCCCCTTTTCCTCATTCCATGAGTCTCATCCTATCATGCAATCGGCCTGAGCCAGTTGCCTAATAAGGTGTTAAATAAATTCAAAATCAGTTAAAAAAATAGGTTTGTGCAAGAGCAGACCCGTATTAATAGATTATCTTAATATGACTTTGACAGTAGAAATTTCAAGTTGGCACCTATCAAACTGAAAGCTTGGGGACATAACTAATTTTCCGTTTTTTGCATCTTGAACGTTGCCATTTGTCTGCATCTTGGGACGCATTAGGTTGCAGTATTAATGATATTTAAATTAGGTAGTTTGTAGCGTTATAGCTTTTATTAACGCTGAGCTTTATCTTAAGGTTTTCACTCCGTCTTGGACCCTTGTTACTTTGTGCAGGGAAGAAAAATCTCCTAGCCTTGATTGAAAACAGCATCTTAGTTTTTGAGTGGTGTGGCTAAAGAAATCCCTTAACGTAATTTCAAACTGGATAGGAGGTCTTTGTTGAATCGGGGCTTTATTTATAGTTCAAGGGTTCGTACCTTAGCGATTATTTCCACCAGTGGAGGCGCGAGTTCGGAATTATTCTATATTTTCACACAGGACGTTCTTTTTGTCGCTTACTGCACGTTTCTGTCACTACACTCTTCCCCATCCCCACCCTCTCACTTCTAACGGGTCTACAGAACGAGGTATTATGTCTTTCTTTAAGAAGGGATTCCTTGGGGAAAATCACCGTGTCTGCATGGCGACTTGTGTCAGGTTTCCTTGCTTTGGTCTGAGAAATTCCGTTAACAGCGATTTTTATCTGCTTCCATCCAATCCACCTGTATATTTTAGTTTTTTTCTATGTGCAGCATTTGTTAGGCTGAGAAACTCGCTTCAGCTGATGAAGTGATAATTCTCATTTAAATGTACCCTAACACTATGAGTATCGGTGTTCGCAAGCACAGTTCCAGGGAAACGTACTGACTTAGTAGCAGCTGGAACCCTGATTGTTCGTACGATCCCATATTCAATTGCACTGTACGTACGACCAATATCATATCGTATGCGACCTTCGTGTAGGAAATTTCCTAGTGAGCGAATTTGAATTTTTATCTCAAGGCCTGTAGGCAACTTTGGCTCAGGCTAAATGGATGGGTATTCATGGGTGAATGAGTAGAGCTAAGAAAGTGAAAGGAAACCGGAAAATCCAAAGGAAACCCAAACACACGGTGTTTGTCCACCACAAAACTCACATGGCACGGGATCGAAGCAGGGATCTCACGCACCAGAGGTGAACGCTCTACCATTAGAGCCACCGCGGCCCTTCTCTAAACAGCGACAGAAATAGCTAGCTATCCGTTGACTGGGTCATTTTTGTCTATGGTAATAAATAATGTGTTTGTAGTGTAATCTAAGTTTTAAAAAATTGACATGCCAAACGATCTATGTGCCTTGTTTTTTTTTTTTTTTAAAGCATTTTTGTCCACAAGGCAGTTTGATGTGCCCACCCGCATGCCCCCAATCCTTGTTCCAAACCAATGAGGAAAAGGTGAAAACAATCACATTATTTTATAAATCATAACGTTATGTGAAGCTAAATCCATTTCGTTTTCTGTTGCTTCTGTAAAATCTCACATTTGGCACTTAGAACGTCTGGCATTTCCACTCTTCATCTGTATTTGTCCATTTTCTTTTCTGTAGACTTATATCTTAATAAATTTTGTTTTCTGTATTTGCAGGTGTATTGCCCAAGTGGAGAAAAATGCCCTCTTGCGAATTCGAATGTGCCATGGGCGTTTATGCAGGGCGAGATAGCCACGATCCTGGGTGAGGAATTCAAGGTGAAGAAGGAACGGGAAACCTAAAAGCTTTACATGATGTGTCCTGTGATCATTTCCTGAGCCTGCCAATTCTAACATTGGCAGGCAAAGTCCTTTTGGAAAGAAAGGGCCCTTCCATGCCTCAAATTTGGTGTGTCAGCCCCAAGTGTGCTGAATTACAGTTGGTTGCAAGACCTCACGTCTTTCGTTGGTTGGCATTCAGGAGGTGCTAAAATGGGAGGGTGCTATTTTGTGTAGCAATATCTGTAAAAGCCTTTTTGGGACACCACGAAAGGTAAATATAACAGCGTGGGTAAATACAAAATAATCAATAAGGGACTGTGTATGTTTGCACAGTTCACGACAGAAATCTGTGCTTGGCAAGAAATACAAAGCTCGTAGGTGTGTTTGTAAATATATATATATATATTTGAAGGAATGTCACGAGATTGCTAGGTTAGGCACAGTTACATCTGCCTGACATGTGGTACAAAATAGTGTAAGATCCAGGTGTTGTGTAAGGTATATTTTTTAGCAGCTTGTAAGAGTTGCTTTTCAAGTCATTAAAAACATACTCAACTCTCTTTGTAAGTGTACAAATTATTATTATTATTATATTATAAATGATAGTGTTATACGAGTTAGTGTCTAAAATGCCTAAAGAGGATATAAAATAAAAAAATGGTAGTCTTCAGATGCTTCGAGAGCTTGTGGAAAAGTAATACATAATTATTATTATTATTCTTTTTTTGAGTACTGTTAACCCAAACCAAGGAACCTAATCGACACTTGTAGTAGTGCAAAAGAAGTAACAATCTGACTCGGAAGTAACAGAGAGAGAGAGAAAAAAGTAAATGAAAAATCACATTTATTGTTGTAACATAGACTTGGTTCTAATCCTTTTTATGTAACACAAAATATAACAAAGAATTAGAAGGGGGGGAAAAAAAAGAATGTCGAATAGATAATTTGCATTTGCTTACCTTGGTTTGTATATTACTGTTTCAGACAGAAACGATAATAAAAATCGTGCATTTTTGCTGCACAGTTTTGAGTTTAATTTTTTTTTTTTTATTCTTCTGTTGTTGCAAATGGTCTTTTTAATTCTTAAGTGTACATTTTGTAATGAAAAATATCGTCGAAGATTTAATAATAAATACGCAGCATACGATTGCTGAGCGTGCTCAGGCCTTTTTATTATGAAAATAATAAAAAAATAAAGAAAAAACGTGTGTAGAGACAGACCTTGTACATAGTGTAAACAAAGATAAAGAAAACAATGTATACAGTAAGATTTTTTTGTAAAGAAAATACAATTTTTAAGAAAAAAAAAAAGTTCCTTGTGGGCAATTCTCTATATTTGCTTTTACGTGCCTGGTGCACTGCAGTACTTTTTCTCAAACCTTTCTGTTTTTTTTTTTTTTTTTTTCGCTTTTTCATCATCATCTTGTCTGGGTTTTCAGTTTAACACAATTTTCAGCAGAAAAAAAAGGCTCTTGTTTCTTATCTTGGTTCAGCTGTCTTTATTTTCTTTTGTACGTAATTTCTTCATCTTTTCTTCTCTTGCCTGTTTTCTTTCATTTGATTGTCTAGTTTTTTTTTCTTCGTATCCCCCAAAACAGCAGCTTTCATCCCTCCCCACCACTCCCCCCGAGCCTAGTCATGCATGGACAGCCCCGAATTTGCAGGTTGTCCTTATGGAGGAACTCTCGAAACTCGCTGGTGTGTACCCTATTGTAGTAGCTGTTCTAGTTTTTGCGAATGTAAAAAAATTTTGCAGGCCTAGAACATAGGTGTTCCTTCTTCTGTACAGAGAGTATGCCTTTTTAACAATGGTATCAAACAAAAATACAAATTATATATTTAAGAAAAATCGTTAAAAAAAAATAATCGAAAAAAAATTGTAATATTGCACTGATTACGAAACAAAAAAAAATAAAATAAATAAAGTTTGTAACTTGTAATTAAAAGTAACGTTGACAAGTTGTACACTAAATCTTACTGAAAGAAAAAAAAAATATTTTTTCCGGATGCCATCTTTAGCAGGTAATGTTCTGTCGTAAACTTTGTTTTCTTTTGTTTCTGTTAATAGAGTTTGAACCAACGCAGTCGACAGAAAGCGTCTTACTTTCGTTTCAAGCGTCTTTTTTTTGTTTTGACAGAACAGCTTCAGGTGGTTTAAAATGATTTTAAGATTTGGATCAAAACAAAAAGAAAACATCTTTGTATGTTTCATTGTATGTGGAACAATATATTTGTAATTGCAGTATTTTTTTTTTTTTTTTTGTCTTTTTTTCTAAATATTTGAAACTGAAAGAAAAGTCCCAGTGTTTTTTCTTGTATATATTGTGTGATTGTACATGGTGGTCTCATTGTCGATTTTTACTGTGGTCTCCTGCTGTATGATGACAGCGGCTGGGACAAAAACATACTTGTTTACTGCTTTGTAGACTTTTAAAAGGGCAACAAAAAATGAAGTCATTAATATCTGTAGAACTTTACAGTTTTACTCGTTGTTCCTGCCATTTTGCTTGTGTAATGCAAAGATAATCTAATAAAAACAAAACAGTGCTCGTGAAATAAACTTTTGTCTTTTATTGTTGTCTCTCCTCATCTACTCTTTTTGTGTATTTGGAGTTTTAACTTCGTGTCGTGATCACTGCTGGAGAATTAGCTGAGTTCTCGAGTTGATGCATCTATATTTAGCGTAGCCAGAGTTCTCGAGTTCATGTATCTGAATCTATTTGAGCTCAACTATTCAGAATTTGTAACTTTATGTTCACTGGTAGAGAATAGCTAAGCCCTCAGTTCTCGAGTTCATGTATCAATTTAAAGCTCTACTATTCAGAGTTTTAACTTCATAATCACTGGTAGAGAATAGCTAAGCCCTGAGTTCTTGTATCAATTTAAAGCTCTACTCGGGAGTTTTTAACTTCATGATCACTGGTAGAGAATAGCTAAGCCCTGAGTTCT
>JAGDQP010006573.1:0-45627 GCA_022664845.1 Lepisma saccharinum | reverse complement strand
ATAGATAGACTTAGCACGCTTCCCCAATTCTAGTTACGCTAAAACTAATGGATTTTTGTTCAGAGCACGTGATTTTGAATCCATCCGCGTAGGTAGCTCTGCCATAGACGTCATATTCTACCATGAGGTCTATGGCAGAGCTACCTAGCGGATAGATTCAAAATCACGTGCTCTGAACAAAAACCCATTAGTTTGAGCGCAGCCAGAAATGGGGAAGCGTGCTAAGTCTATCTATTATGAGATCTATGATAATATTCGTATTTTTATTCCTAGAGATACAATAAATTTGAGTCACTTTTCACTTCGAAATAAATAGATTTCAAACGACAGAAGAAAACAGTTATAAATATTGAACTCTAAAAATATTCGATATAAAAGAATCTACTCTTCGCTATTTGATATAAAATCCCAAATTAAGTATGAAATGAAAAACACTTTCCTCAAATTTATTAACTAACCAATTATGGATGCTTACGGAACTTGCAAGTTCATCGCCGCAGTAAGAAACGTTCACCATTGGATTTTATCTTGGGAAAATCAAGCCAGTTTTCTTTTTTTTATGTACATCTACCATTCGAAGATCTTTTTTACTATTGTCATCCCAACGGCTATTGAAAAAAAGAATACGGAAGATGACTGTAGGGTATCAACCTCGCTTGGAGGGTGACATCATCCTGGAAAACGTCAGTCCGAATGGACGGCGTGAGCAGAGCTTAAACCTCTGCTGCCTTACATGAAAGATACGGTACAAGAAAAGGTTCGAACCTATTTTAAAATTAAATTTTTCCAATGGCTTTCATACAGTTGGACGGGTACTCACCAAAGTTGGCATAAACATGATTTGACACCACAGAAAGAAAATAGTGTGCGATTTCTCACCCACGAATGGTCTATCTATCAGTATTTTGAATTTTATTTATGGCCTTTAGGCATCTAAGGCTCAGACCGGTTATCAGTGTTGTCAATCTATTTTTAAAATTGTTCCCGTTCAGATTCCCTCGTTACTTAATCTCAAAAGAACGTTGTAAGTAGTGTTGGTTGCCTTTACATGGCGATAGGTATTATTATACTTCTAAAAAGAAAATTACTTTCAATACACAGTACAATCAGCCACCCACAGTGCGGATGGAGGCCACGTGTTACAACCAGGGGCGTAGCCAGAATTTCGTTTCGGAGCTGGCCTACCAGTTATTTTTTTTTTCGAGAATCCAGGCTTTGTGTGTATATAATTACGTCAATTTTATACAAATTTTTACAAACAAATAGTAATTCCAGGGGTCCAGACCCCCTTCCTGGACACTTCCCTGGCTACACCACTTGTTACAACTAGTACTCTATGAAATATTCCGATGTAGAAAGTTGAAAACATACATGGTGGGAAAATGTTAAAGTGAAAATTTTAACGTTATTGAAAATTAGACATTTCAACCCTTCAAAGCCAAGAAACATGAAATAATTCCAGGAAACAGCAGACATAGTTAATAATTAGACGCAATCGAAACCACGGTTGAAAGAAATAACACGTCCAATGGTTGCATATGTTGTTGTTTTAAGATGAATTATCTTGATCGCTTTATGTCCTTGTGAAGCAACACCAGCGTATCAACTCACACATGAATTATCGTACTTTCCGATGCCAGCGTATCACCTTCTATAGCAAAAACATAATTCCATACCAGAATTTCTGTTTGAGACAAGAACGTTCCCTTGTTAGTTACATGAATTAAATATTGAGTTTTCCTCGTGATGCACGGATCTCAGTTTCTGTCAAATCTATAAAGTACAATATACGGTTCACGTCGCAATTATGTGAACCTCTGGAAGTCAAGCATGCAGAAATGAAAAGGTTCCTTTAAAGTTCCAAAATATCACGATGGACATTTTAAACAACTTTATTTGAATATACTTGTACTTTGACATCCTTCATTGCATTTTCATATCCATAGAAAAAAAGCAACTCAATTCGTCATCGTTTGCCTGAAGAATCCTTACGGAAGAAGAAGAAAAGGTATTCTGTAAGCATATTTTAGTCAGTTTAGACTCGGTCCCCTTTGTAAGCAAAAATAAGCAGATACCGGACCTTGTTCTTATGTAAGACTTTTCGAATTTCTTATCGTTATTTCATAGTCAAACTGTTCATTTTTTTTTAAATTTACAATATGTTGTTAAGCAAATCTTACGTAAATACCCCATTGTTAAGAGAAATAACCAAAGCTTGAAACCCCCTTAAATGCTTACATAATACTTGAACGATCTGAAGAGTGTTTTGCGAAGGAATTGTTATTGCTATTAAGAAGACAACAAAGATACGTACGTATATTTTTATAGTGGTTTTCGGTGCATAAAAAAATATGTCGCTATTTAAAATTAATACAATCCAACAATATTTTATTCCCACAATGAAAACTGTCAATGAGGAGGAAAATTGGCCTCAAAATCGTATCAGTTTAGGGAATCCCCCCCCTGTCCCTTCATTATTTCGAACCTGGATATTTCCTCTTCGAAGTATCATATTGAAGATTTTTTTTATCTCTGTACTGGCGCCGTCACTGGAAGCAAAACCTCGACATAGGTTATGCTCATGCATTGTGCGTAGTGTATGTTGGGATAGGTAACAATTACTACACCCGCTAATGACTAGTGAGAAAGCGAAGAAGAATCTTTTTTATTTTTTTTTTAGCGTGACGACGTTCCGAAACAAGAGATTTGTATTATCAGACAAGGCGCTCGAACGATAACTTTAAAAACATTTATGTTTTCATAAGTCACAAAAGCAGTTTCCATTATTCGTGATTATTCTCCCAAACTGATACGCCTTAATAGTCGATATCGCTGGCAAATCGAAATGTTATCGATATACTGAATATATCGAAAGAGCGTCCAATATTGATGATATGGAAGAAGAATCGTTGGAATTGGATTATCGCTTTAATCAACATATCGTTGAACATCGAATCAGTATTAAAAAAACCCTTCGGGGTAAAGACAAGAATGACGCAAGAATTCTACTCACAAAAGAAGTGATATCCATCTTGCGAGTTACTTTCTTTGTGTCAGTATGACGGATGTGTTTCCTTGGTAATAAAATTAGGAGATTTAGTATCCTTCCACCATGGTGACACAAAGAAAGAAACTCGAAAAATGGATATTACGTCTTTTGTGAGTAGAATTCTTGCGTCACTCTTGTCTTTACCCCGAAGGTTTTTTTTATAATGATATCATTTTGTAAGGCTGCCTATTAAAAGAAGTGCATAGTCTTCATACAAAAGGCTGATTTTGAGTCCGTATCTCGAAAACGGTAACTCCTATCAACAAAATAAGCTTCGATTAATCTCAACTTGTTGGAATCCGCAATTGACCCCCAAAAGCCAAAACCCCTGGTACCAACCACTTTGCGCTAAACCAAAAAGACAGACAGAATGGAGGCCCTTTTCTGTCATTTGTGAAAATTCTGTGATTGGTCTAAAAAGGTCATAACTTTTGAACCCCTGCACCGATTTTGACGTGTGATACACCGTTTGAAAGATATTGAAGCATAGATTACGATTGTTCAAGCTTCCGCCGCCTATATAGTCTATGGTAAGTGCTATCACCAGAAATGTGAAATTCTGATTTTTTTTTTTTTTTGAAACCGCCTTAGGGGGTCCCAGGGAGGTCCTACCGATTCATTTTTTCCCTGTGTATTAGTATGGCAAAGGGCTTTCAAATGCAACTTCAAGCATCAAAATCGGGTTTATAGTTTGCTAGATCCGAAATTAGCTGTATATATGTGAATGCCGCTAACAGACTCGATGCTTAACGTCACTCGAAGAACTACCGCTCTTTGCGATAACGAATACAGTTAAAATCGAAAACTGATCATATCGATATATATTTTGATATCAATATTTCATATAATCAGTTATTGATTTCTATCGATATAAATATTTCGATATTTCAATTGATCAATATATCGAAATATCACACAATCCTAGCTGAAAGTAGGCCTATTTATCATCGTTTCCATACCTATATTGGCCCTGAGTCACGTTTAAAAGTGTGAATTGCTTTTATTCTACATTTCGACCCGTTCATGATATTCTAGAGCCTATTTACTAAGAACTAGGATCGAAAATCCATAAACGGTAGAGCTTGCTTTTCATAGTCGACTCGTTGCTAACAAGCTAGGTCATTTACACAGCACCGTTTTGTAGTACCGAAGATGGAAAGGGTTACCGATACTGGAAATGGTTCCATTTACGTAAGTGTCGAATAATAGCAAAAAATCAAGTTTAATTCTCCCCCCTCCCTTTTTCTTCTTCTTCTGGAACGTTACTTCGTATAAGAACTAAAAGTTTTCCGACTCTGATGGGCTCAGAGCTTAGATCTAGTCGCCGAAATGATTTCTCTTCTGGTTCAACGTTTTGACAATGCATTAGTAGTACTCGCATGTTTGGAATACTCACTGGAATTTTATTTTCTAGGTGATTTTCGTCAAACATGATAGTTTAATAAATACTTTGATTTGGAAAGTGTGTTATATGAAGCAGACAGATGTGATCGACGAAGTAATGAGAGAAAAAAAAAAGTAGAAGTGTTCAAATTGTGGAATGTAGACCTGAAAGTAAATAAAATATAATGAAAATGCGTATCGTTCAACAATTATCGTACAGTATTAAGTTTAATAAGAAGTTCTTTATGGGAAGCTAAAGCTTCTTAGCATACCTTGATTTACGCCACTGTACTTACTAATCAATAATGCACTGATATCTATCGTAGGTGGAAAACTGAACTCTATCCAGAACTCTATTACGATTTTTTTCGTGTGGTTGCGCAACTCAACACCAGCGGGAATAAATGCGGTATTCACGGAGGATTCAAAAGTACAAAATTAGTTGCTTTGACGTACCCCCAGCGTATGGACTCAATTACACCACGCCCCGGCACATGAATTTATTTAGGTATGAGTCCAAGAGCTCCGTATATTAGCTACTACGTACTAACAACCAAAAATTTCGTATAGAGCGAGAGAGTACCTTGCACTCAACTCAGAAACTGTTGCGAGAACTATGCAGTCCGGGATTAGCTGACGACGGGCGAGCGCCAAGTACCGGATGCCAGCAGGCGTCAATCCAAGTTCCTTCATCTTCCGAGAGGAGACAAAGGGGAAAGCTATTTTAGACATGGGAGAACTGCCATTGACCTGCTATCCTCAAAGCTAAATACGAAACCAAACCAGAGGAACAAAAAAGGCACTACCATTTCAAAATAGATGTAGTGTTTGTAGGTGTGTTTCCACAATTTAAGCCACGAGCTACGTCGGTTTAACTACATTTTTATTCGAAGCGCAGTTGTCACTCCATTCCCGGATATCACTGCAAAGAAAAAGATCAAAATTTTAAACAATGTTTACATGATTTTGTGATCATATATCATCGTCGTCGACACCAAGTAATTGAGGCGTATGCGCGAACAAACATCTATGTGACATTTTTGTGTAAATGGAGTTATTTACGAAACAAAGATATCTGATGTGTCCTTGATATGTATGTGCACTTGGTTTGAGCATATTGCAACGAATAGCCTCGGTATTCAGAAATTTCTGTAGGGAAATGCACTACAAAAAGCGTGGAAAAAACCCACATAGCAAAATGACGTCCCAGGGATATCTGACGGATCTCCTGGCAGGATATCGGGACGTCCGTAGGACGTCCTATTTAAGTCCCGTTTACATCCATGGGACGTGTAGTTATAATTAATCCTTCGTATAACTATACGAAGGCATATCCTTCGTATAGTTATAATTAATTAAATAATAATAATAGTAAGGTCGATTTAATTTATGGAAATTCCAGGTAGGTAATCCCGCACGGCTTTCCGGGGGACATCCAGGGGACATCCATACGGGATGAACTGTTTGTATTGCCCACAGATTTATCCCACGGACGTCCTTAGGACATCGCTATGGGAGCAGGACCATTCTGACGGTAATGGGATCTAAATGGGACGTCCCAGGGACGTACTCTGCTATGTGGGAAAGCTTATGTTACATGCTCTTCCCGTGATTAAGCACACGCTTAAAGTATTGATAGGCAAAAATAGCATAGCAGCTATTTTTTCACTGCTAAACTGCTATCACTGTTACGACTGATTACTGCTAGTTTTCTCCAAACTTCGCGAAGGGAACAACAATACACCGATAAAAAAAAGCAGGTGCAAGCTTTTACTTCATTTTCTATTTCTAGGAGTCATTCTGAGAAGGACATATAGGCCGCGTGACGACACATGTTTTCACTCGTGGCCGAGTCATGAAGCAGTGCTCCATAAAGAACACTGACAAGCGCCTACTAGCGAGTCCCTGCTTAGCGCTGTGGGTACCGCATCGGACAGCTAATTTGGTGACCGAGTTCGGTTCTCGTCTGGGTGATGTTCCTTTTTTTTTTTTCAGAAAAAATAACTTTCATTTTTACATATTCAAATTATATAAAATTCACTAACCATTGATTAGGTTAGGTTAGGTTAATTCAGTTTTTTTTTATTGACCACACGATTCACGCTAATGTTTAATTCACGGCAACGGTAACAGTTAGTTCTGGCGTCGAATTCTGAGGTGATAATTTCTATCCCGAGCGGGTCGTCTAAAGCATTATTTCAACAAAACAACTTCGATTTGTTTCTGGTCAAATCTGGTTTACGAAGAATTATCTATTTTCGGGGATACCGGTGTCATTTTTGAGGTGGTGAAAGGAAAAGTGGTGTAAGTCAAGTTAAGATACAACCGGTTTTAGTAAGAACGCTACAATGAAATCCATAGTAAAATCCAGTTAAGTGCTGCTATATATGCGGCTAACAAGAGAGTTACGTCTTGCTGCTTTTCCATCAAATAGATTTGAATAAGTAGAATACACATGTGACCTTAACTCAAAATATATATATATAAAAAAGAACTGACTTACACCACTTTTCCTTTTACTACCTAATTTCTTGATAGCAATAGGAGAAATATAAGAATTTTATACTTAAAAAAAATCACTTCGGGGGAAAATATCCTTAGTCTATTCAACCTACGCCCCCCCACCCTCACCAAAATCCTGGATCCACCACTGGTCTGTTCTATCAACATACCAATTTTGCTTGGAATCTTCCAAATGATTTAAAGCTAGTACGCGAAAATGTGTTTGTTACAGTCTCGTTACTAAGGAAACCTATTCATATTGAAAATAAAATACCTAGGTAATGTAATCATGTCCACTTTTATCACAAGAAACGGTTCAGTTATTTCCCCATACAAGGTTAATTAATGGGCCGCGTTTTTATGAAAATGGTTGTTGTATCGCTTATTTGATATTATTTAATTAAACCTACTGTAGGCCAATTGTACGATACATCTCAGCGTAAAAAAAAAATGATAAAGAGTCTGTTCAGTGAATTACTCTGTTGACCGGACATACTTAAATTAAATTCATTTTAGTGGGTGAGTGACTGATGACAAACATTCGCTGAGGTCACGGGTTTGATACCCAGTGGAGATTCCGCGGGTGCTTAGGACGTCATTCCTATCAGATGAAAGATAATAGCAAATTACCCTTGGTTCACCTTACCGAGAGACTATCGGAATATAGACCTGCCTCCGGGCATACTACCTGACTTTGTAACAATTGCTCATAGCTACCTTTTGAAATATAATTATGTTACATTGTTATTATTGTTATATGAAGTTTGATCCAGTAGCGATGGCCCTAGTTACCCCTATTAAATGTTAGTTCTCCTACTGCTAGATGATGCAGTTTCGTTTTATCGAATCAAATAGACCCAACTTTTTCTTTTTTTTTAAAAAAAATAAGAGTTGAAACGTAGCATTCACAGTGTAAATGGGGATACTTATGAACAAGTTATCAATGGTTAAAATTTGCTCCATTTTACTGCTGCATTGCACCTGTAACTTCTTTCACACTTTCGTTCCAGAAAATACTAAATTAAACTCTTCTTTTTGAATTATTTAATAGAATGTCCTGGTTCTCTGACCTGCCTTGCATACATACAGTGACCTGAAAAGCGAATGTAAGATTTAGGCCTTCCTTGCAACCAATATTTTTTTTTTCAAAGATTCTATCTGACCTCCTTTGGAAAGGGTCGACGGCGACGACACTGTGAGCTAACATTGCAAACTGAAACAGCTTGGAAACTGCAGGTTACACGGTTTGATGGTGGGATTTTGTCTTAATATATGACCTGTTATCATGCAGCAGCAAGCATAAGCTCATGTAGCTATTCATATTTTATCAAGCAGATGAAAATTAAAAAAAAAAAAAGAAAAAAAAGTTACACGAACATTAATTATTCATTTCGAATTCAAAAAAAAAAAAATTACATCCTCTTTCACGTGATAACATCTTTGAAATGTTTAAGAACGATTTAATGATCAAATAGCGGGATCACGACAAATTAGGTACAGTTTGTACGACTGTGTAAAGGGAGAAAGGAATTTAAAAGACTAATTTTTTTTTTAACGTATAACACACTTGTCAATTCATTGCTGTTTGAAAATAGCCTATAGGATGATTCCATAATCATACCTCCTATGTCTTCATATTTTATAAGGAAGATTTATTAAATTACAAGTAAACTTTTAATTATCATAATTACTGCCCTACTAATAGTTATTGGCTCTTTAATAAGGCTTAACACACACACACACACACACAAAATATGAATAGTTTTTCTTTGGCAACGTGGGGTGGCAGTAGTGTCTGTGTCAAATCACAACGCACAATTCTGATGCACTTGGAGACGCAGATTAGATTTGATGCACTTGTAGTTCTTATTTTAGTTACGTGATTTCATCCCTGTAGGACTCGTTACAACTTGCAGTTTGTGAAAGCAAAAACCTGTTTGATAGAGATTCGGAAAAAAGGTCTTAAACAAATACCAAAAGCTTGATTAAATTGAAGTATTTTACCCTTACCGTATGGAAAACGGGTGAATAGATCGGGGGTTGCTACATCCAAATGCGTCACTTTTCTTTCTATCTGTTCTCCCTTTAGAACTACGATACGTCCGGGGTTTCGTGTTGTGTCCGAGATAGCGTCCGGACTGGGGTCGAGAAAAGTGCGGGCTTTTAGATTTGTTTTTAAGAAATTATTGATTTTCGGCACAGGCTCGTCGCATAGTGATAATCAAAATACGTTAGCGTCAGCGCTGTGAATAACTACAGTTTTATCTGTGCTTTATTCCAAGTAGACAATATAATCTTCGACTGTTGTTGACATGGGCTTACGGGCATGATAGCAGTAACAAGAAAACATGTTATTTTATTTCTTTGCTTTTCAAAGGATTGTAGTACGTTTGCAGATAGACATGCAGTTCACAGTAGCAAGTAATGTAACGCTAACGCATTCCTTTAATACGGTACGCATTTTCAATGTTTTCCGTAAATCTTAAGCTTTTGTGCGACAATAAACTTTATTCTCCTTTTCTAACGACTCTCTTGATCTACTATGAAAATGTATTATTAAAATTTCATAATTTACTTTTCTCTTTTTATCAATTAATCTGCTTATTGCCTGTGCGAATAGTTTCTGCTTTTTCCAAATTCGAGTGACATCTGCAGTTTGAATCATTGCTTTAATTCATGGATCTAAATCCGGGAGACGGATATGCTTCTAGCGTCCCGAAGTTGAAGCTAGCACGAGCCATGAGTACCTGGCACTTGTAATTGATTAAAAAAACAACTGAACATCACATTCCGTACAATGCCATATTTAAAATATTCTTATCTTCCTCCTCTCTTCCTTAGCTAGATCTTCATCCATTTTTTGCTTCCACACACCCAGGCATAGGCAAACCAATAAGACACAAATAAATCCCAATACACCAGGCAAGATTAATCGAAAACTGGAGTCAAGTTGACCCAGCTTAATTAGATTGTCCAGTCAATCCGTCTACCGTATTTACATCAATGATTTAATTTGGATCATGGATGTAAATTAGGTACTGATTGGCTGCTCCATTAGCATTAAGCTGGATCATTTTAACACCAGTTTTCGATTAATCTTGCCTGGATCATTTGGCTGAAACCAGCGTTGCCAGATCGTGGGATTCTCCTATTTTATGACGTCTTTCTCGCGGGAGTATTATTCCGAGCTGGGAGACATCTAAAGTATGATTTTCAAATACACTTGCGTTGCGTACTTTGCTTGCCGTGTCTTCACTGTTCGCCTTTTCCCGTTTTGCCTTATGATTTTTATCCCAGGAAACGTCAATCAAAAATTGGTATTAAATCATTTGTTATCGTAAGGCAAAACGGGAATTCCCGTTTTGCCTTACAATATTTTTCATATATTGGTAGGAAGGGCGCCCATATGGGGGGGGGGGGGCCGGGGGGGGCCCGCCCCCCCTAGCCGGAGAAAATTATACTAGGCAATATAAAAAACAAAAATAAAATGTTTGTATGTGCTTTCTATATTTTATTTTATTTATATATTTATTGTCAACACAACAAGCTTTGTAACTCAATTAGAGTGTCGATATTTAAAATGCTCATTTACAGACATTTTTTATTACAATATTTCTAAATGCGCTCGAAGACGAAGACAGATCACATATATCCAATTCGATGGAAGTTCTACACATTTCATTGTAGGTAGTTACATATTCTTCAGATTGGTGATTTCATCATTATATTGTCCTTACCTTTTTTCAGTGGAAGAGACAAGTGTTGTCTACGCGAGTTTTTCATGACGGGACACGAAACTGTAACAATGATACCAAGTTTGTTCAGTCTAAGTCATTTTGAATTATTTTCCTAAGAAATAACAGATCAGAAATGTTATTTCTTATCTACGTCTGCGTACGCTACGTCTTTGCTCTAATGAACATAGACATAGTACATTTTCTCTAATGTAGAAACTTTAAATTTTCATCCCATTCTTATTACAAATGCTAGAATTTTAAAAGCTTCATTTATAATAGTTTTTATGTGGCTGTTGAACGTTAATTTCATATTAAACGTGACACCAAGATTTTTTATCTACTTATGAATTTAACAATTAAATCTATAAATCGTTTTATTTGTACTGAATGATAAAATTTCTTATTAATTGCAAATTGATTGATAACGCACCAGTTAGTAAAGTTGCTAAACTATGCTGTTGTTTTATGGCATCTTTATGGAATTAATTTTAACATATATTTGAGGTCATCCGCAAATAGCACCTTTTCATTATCTGGTAAGAATTGCGGTAGTTAATTAATGAACAAGAGCAATAACAACGATCCAAGATTCGCGCCTTGCGGGACTCATGACATATTCTTCAGATTTGTGTTCCTTAAATAGAACAGACCGTCTGCGATTAGTTAGATAAGAAAGAGCACATGAACCTAATCAAAGGCAGAGAGGAGTGATGGTGATTTAATTTACCTAGTAATACATTGTGATTAAGTCTGTCAAATGCCTTTTCAAAGTCAATATAAATTGCATCGACTTGTTTTCCTTTATCCAACGAGTTTTCAATATAATCTGTAACAATTGTAAAGATTCGTTACCGTGGATTTTTGTGAAATAATGGCATGTTGTTTAGTTGAGATAACTGCGTTCAAATGATTAATAATTCGTTGATATACAATCAGTTCAGAGAATTTTGCAAAGATTGGTAAGATTGCTATAGGCCTGTGGTTGGTAATTTCTCGTCTGTTGTTTGTTTTAGGTATAGGACAAACTAAAGCAGATTTCCATTTGTTAGGGAAAATACATGTTTTTAGTGCCAAGTTGAACGCAATCAATAGGGAATATTTAAATTTATCAATACATCCTTTCACTATATACGAGGGTATACCATCAGATCTAACTGTCGTTTTGGATTTTAGATTCTTGGCAGCCTTTCCTATTTCGTTCAAATGTATTTGACCAACAGGCAGTATTCAGATTTGCTATCAAAATTACTGAACGGTTAAGAAGAGGGTACAAATACTGATTGGAAGTACTGTGGAAACGTATTAGCTATTTCTTCATTGTTACACAAATCTGACCTTGAAATGTTAATATATTTGGGGGAAGATGTTTTGTTTTGTTTTTAATAAATTTCCACAGTTAACCTGGATCATCATTGATATTATTTTCAGAATTTGATTTATGGGTCTTATAGGCTATTTTTATGTCTTTCTTGACTTCCCTACGCAATCGAACAAATTCCTGATAGTAGGGTTTTGAATTTTCAATTGTGTATGAATAGACTTTATATATAAATTGTTTTAACATTGAACTTCCTAATAAAGTCTTTAGTAAACCAGGACGGATACTTTGGGACAGAGTTTTTTTGCTTGCAGGGAACACATTTGATAAATGTAATGTAAATGTATTTGATTGCATAAATAATATCTTAAAGTTTACTAACTAAGTCATTAACATTATTATACTCTTTTAAGCATTTCCAATCAACTTCCAGTATACTTTAAGGTAGGTTTAATGTACTTTATGACATGGTTATTTTTGCGCCCTTAATTTAGTAAATATTGTAGTGGTTATCTTCTTGATAACTTTTAGTAAAACATAGAAAAACTGTCACTTTATTCTTGCCCCCCCTCTGAAAACTGCAAGATGGGCGCCCATGATTGGTAGCCCTGTAATGAATTTGAATTCAGGACTTAGAATTAATGATCAGTGTGTGCGTAAGAGTCTGTTTTTATACGTATAATTTACATGCAGCCAGCCATCAGACAGTGTGGGCTGAATGTTCATTAGTGTGCAAAAAAATTTCAAGCAAAAAGTGTACGACTATACTTAGGTAGGAAAAAAAAAAGAATAAATTCTTCCACAACAAGGAACTTAGAATAGCTATATATATATGGGTAGCCGGGGAGAGGAATGGGGAGCTGGCCCTCCAAGCCATATCCTGCCATATACTTACAACCAGGGACGTAAGCAGGAATTCATTCCAGGGGGGGAGGTGTCCAAATTCATTATGAGGACAAATTGTATTAAAATTTGTAATATCGCCCCTAAAATTACACAAAATTTACAGAAAAGCCGGGATTTCGGGGAGACGGGTTCGAACCTCCAGGGCCCACCCCATGCCTACAGCAAACGAAGAATGTTTGTAATATAAAATGAAGTATATATTTGTTTTTAAATAGAACAATGCTTATGTTAAAATAATTTTTAAAAAAATCACGTACTGCGAAGACCAAAGCCTCATTACGGTAGCATACCCAACACATAATAATAAATGTTTATGAATAATAAGTATTTCCAATAATTATCGAAAATACTTATTATTCTTATACATTTTAACCATATTTTATACATTATAATCAAAGCAACCCTTCTTTGATTTTTCAAAAATAGTGTGCATGGAAAATTTTTAAACAATCTAGCACTCGAAGATGTTGAAAGCATCTGTCTAGCATTAGCGACTAAGGTTACATTTTCAAGCAAAATATTTTCCCTAGAAATATATACTTTCTTCTTTATCATGTTGGCGATTGCGGGGTAGCCAGGTAGGCAAGTCCGCTCTTGTCAGTGGGATAAATTATTGAAAAGGCATAAGAATTAATGTTTATATTCATGTAATTAGATTATTTGTATGCATTTGCAAGGGTATAGTAGGTGAACGGATTTTGGAATTTTTGTGTAACTTCGTTTTCTGTAAGATGGTTGGTTGTTAGGAGCCAATCAGGGAACAGGTTCCCGATTAGATGTCTCATTTAAAGATCTGTATGTTGCTCAAGTAGTTTCATACTGAGTTTGATGAGTAGAAGTTCCTGATCAGTACTGAGTTCGTCACTCGAAAGTGTGTAAGTGTGCAAGTGTGTTTAAGTGTGTAAAATGGCTGTATCTTTCATTACGTCGATTCGAATGGGAAGGTTACTGTGTTACGAAGAATATATCGGTTTAAGTATTGGTTAAACTATCGCCGTGTGTCAAAATCATACTGGAAGTGTAGTGAAGGCCACTGTTGTTCTAATTTGTGATGAATTTGAATCTTCAACTGGTGAACACACGCATCCTCCGAGAAATGAGCAGATTGCAAGTTATAATTAGCGAAATAAAGAAGAGAGTAGCAGAAGATCCATTCGTTCCTGTTCCAATAATATTTAGGTAGTAGTACTTGAGCTCTGCCTTGCAAGCTTGGCTAAAATATATTTTGGGTCTGTTATACTGTTAGGGAGTTAATATACACTGCTTGACGTTCTTAAAAGCAGCTTCTACTTGTTTAAAATACCTTATAGTATGACAATGTGCTGGAAATTATCAAATTCAATTTACAATGGTCTTTATGACATAAGCTCATTATGTTTATAATTCAATTATGTATTGGTAATTACTTAATTGGGAATTCTTCAAGCGACTTATTTACTTCATTTCTTCATAGGAAGGAGTTGCGGAAGCATGAACTGAAAGCAGAGCTAGGATCTCCATTGCCCAATTTTGACAATGTACGACATTCTCTTTATAACGTGCGTTCTAGAACTATTCCACGGCTACCTCAAAGTTGTGCAGAGCTAGTGTTAGAAGACAACTGGAAAAGAACGTTTAAAGATGAGCAATTTATATTGCCGGATGATACATGCGAAGGAGAGAGAAGGATCGTAAGTATATAGTTTAATGATTGTTTTTTTTTTAACAACGTTTAACATAGTAACATTTTGTCCATATAGTACGATTTCTGTTCTTGCGCTGAGCACAATTGTGTTCGATTCATTGAAACTGTTTTTTTTTACTGCAAATCTAATGGACGAAAACTTTAGCCGGTGATTTTCCATATAACTTTTATACTTGAACAGTAAACCATTATAAAGTGTATGGTAGGGTAAGTCGAGAAGTTATTTCTTCAAGTTTGATATTTTCATAGCTCTAGAAATAAAATAACAGTTTATATTCTTATTATAAGTATCCAACTGAGATAGAATTATAAAGAATCGAATTGAACGTAACAATTTCATAGGTCCACAAGTGACGCGTCTATCTTAGTTTTTTTTTTCCTATTCTCAGATAACCATGAATGGTCGCATCTGACGCACTTGATCGGATGACGCTGAACCCATGAATAAAGGTCCGATTTGATCTTTTTAATAGTTTATTACAAAATGGAGTTTCTTCTCTATAAATATAAATCCCTACATTTCACTATTGTCTGTTTATCTGATGAACAATTGGTATATTTCCCACAACTTTTTTTCTCTCCTCTCCTTGAAGAACATTACGTAGTGACAAAAATGTGACATATTTTATATATTTAAAACAAATATACTAACATTATTTTCTTTCTTTCAGATATTTGCTACGATTCCAAACCTACAGAAAATATGTTCTTCTGAAGAAATATTGATGGACGGAACCTGTAAAGTGTTACCTCCATTGTTTAAGCAATTGTACACTATTCATGGCAGGAGTACATAGACTAGTATTATCCCCTTATTTTCTGTCTACTTCCTTCATTTTGTGACTCTTGATTTTGAGAAAGCAGTGATAAGTAGTGTATCTTCTGTATTTCCTAACACAAAGATTCAAGGTTGTTTATTTCATTATTCACAATGTACGAGAAAAGTTCTCGTTTATGGAGAAAAGTTCAAACAGTTAGGACTAACACAGGCATACAAAAATGACGCTGGAGTAAGGAAATGGATACGAAGAGCTGCTGCCCTTCCACTGCTTCCAGAAGAAAATGTACACGATGCCCTCATTAATATTATGGAAAGCGCACCTGATGTCATTGCAGCAGAACCATTTCATGACTATATGGTGGAAACATGGCTTGAGGACAGCGAAGCACAATTTCCTCCGTAGTACGTATTTGTAATCCATTTATTCTTTTACAGTCTTTGCAGTTCTTAATTCCCACAAATAGAACATCTTTGTTTTCAGAATAATATAATCTTATAAAAGTCAAGATAACGGTGGACTAAGGAATGACCTGTTATTAGTATAGACTAACACTCATGCATTGAATCGTTGTTGAGAAAAAGAAAGCTATCTCTTTTTTCTCTGTTCCCTTATTTACGATGTTTTGTTAGGGTATATTGGAGATAATACAATTAATTCTTAGATTTGAGCTAAGTTAAAAAAAAAAAAAAAAAAAAAAAAAAAAACTAACAAACTTCCGGATCACTTCAGTGAGTACAGTTCTTCTTTTCCACAAATTTGATAATGAAGGGGACAGGACCACAAATCGAGCAGAGGGTTGGCACTCAAAGTTAAATAGAAGTGCTGGGAATCCTCACCTCAATATATATAGGCTAATTGAGTTACTGGAGCAGGAGCAGTCAGAAAATGAAGCTTCGATGGCCATGCTTTTAACAGGACATGCTGCAAGACACCAGAAATATAAGTGGAGACAATTAAACATTCCCTGCGTACTTTCAAATGTAGACTGAATGGTAAACATATTTCTCTAATGCAGTACCTAGATGTTGTTGCTCATTATGGAAGATAAATAGCATCTTGTATAGATGTTCTGTACTTCTTGTAGTTCCTGTATTTATTTTGTTAAATGAATAAACAAATCAAATTGTATCTATGAATGTATTTGCAAGCCAATGTATGTTCGTAAGGCGAAACAGGAAAATGCACATCGAGTTTTCCCGTTCCGCCTTACATCAAGATGGAAAGTGATAAGAGGTTTTACATGCAAATTTCATTGCTAGAGGTCATAAGGCGAAACGGGAAAAGGCGAACATTGCAGGAATCTTGCTTGCGATTTGGGTGAATATCCAATTGAAACACATGCTACACCACGTAATAAAACTACACCACGAAACACCACTGTTTCAATTGGCTATTCACCCCAATCGCAAGCAACGCAAGCGTGCTTGAATATAAGCCCTTAGGGTTCGTTTCCAAGCCCGCTTGCGTTGCTTGCGATTAGGGTGAGTAGCCAATTGAAACACGTGATGTTTCTTGGTGTAGTTTTATCTATCTAACGTACCCAAGGTTTCTTTCTATCTAAGGTATCCAAATTATCACAAGAGGGCAAGAGATTTCGAAATGGGCCACGTTTTGCGTGTGATACAGTCTGTTTTTCCTCTTTGTTGAACTTGTCCAAATATTTTTTTTCTCCCTGTAGGTGAGACAGAAGCTTCTTGAACCATGCCCATCGAGATCGAGAACCTAGAATTAAAAGAAGAAAAACAATATTTGTCCAATAAAGCAGTAGCGCGGCGGAAGGGTGTGCCGGACTGCTTTAGTGATTTTTTTTAAACGTTATACAAGCATAGTTAAATTCTGTAATAGCTGGGCTTGGGGAAGCCTTCATAATGACAATGTGTTGTTTTATGAATATACAATATTTAGCAAACTCTGAATTGAATTTGTATTAAGATCATCATCATATGTGACTTCTTAGACCCTTATCTGGCAACAAAACATATATCTGAATGCGCCCCCCCCCCCCCTCCCATCACAAAGCTACACAGATATCGGCGCCCTTGATAAGTACAGTATTTGCAGACTATGGAACTTTCTGGTCTTCGAAAGCAATGCTGAAGGACGCTGGATGCATCAAGAACTAACTTCAAAGGCTATTCGTCTTCCTGTTACGCTATCGGAAAGCTTGAACTTCTTTTTTTCAGTGTCTCTTGTCTTATCTTCTGAAATTCGAAACAAAGATAGTCTTTATATGCTCTTCTGCGTGGTCTCAAAGGTCAAGAGGCTGGGCGGGTGCGATGATCACTTGGAAAGTACTTGACTTCATGGTTCAGTGACAAGAAGAGATGCGTTGTTTCTTTCGGGGAGCGTTGTTTGCTATCGTTTCAAAGAAATACCGAAGTGTGGGAAAGGACTTAGGCTCAGATTCCCGTTCATTCATTATATAAATACAACAGAGTTTATTACAAATAAACGAAATGAGAGATTGCTTGATTTTGAATTTTAAATTATTATTAAAAAAAACAAAACATATTGACATACTGAAGGGTTGCCCTGACTACAATTAAAACGTGTTGCTTTTCCTTTTAACATGAAATATTAGACAAATTTCGTGTGTATAATCTCATTACTTGCTTTCGTAGTCTATGAATTGTAATCACCGACTCAAGGCCAAAAAGATTTGCTCTTCAGAGCCATACAATTATAGTTCGCAACATTTCTTAAGAATATTCACTATTCCTAGAATATATCCCTACTTATGCCAAGTCCCTCGTCCTAGTTTATAACGGTATTCTCTCCGTACTGTCTGTCTGACTAACTGGCTGATTGATTGACTGACTGATTTACTGACTGGCAGATTGATTTATTGATTGACTGGATGGCTGACTGATTGATTGTTAGACTGACTGGATGCCTGTCTGACTGAATAACTGGCTGATTGGTTCATTTGCCGAGTGATTAATAGACAGGATGATTGTTTCATTGCCAGACTGATTGATTGGGTTCTTCAGATTGATATTTCGAAGATTCGGATCCATCAAATATATATATAATTTACTAAGATGCAGGGTCTATTCTAATGGTGCTCATTTTGATTGTTTGTTTGTTATAATCGGCTCTTTAACTATACGAGTGAGCTCTAAATGGCCCTAGTGATGTACTCAAACAGATAAATGAATCTGCAATTCTGGAAGTGCAATTTTCTCTGAACATATAATAAGGCGCCATCTTTCGCCATCAAACCCTTGTTCATAACCTCTGTTTGTAAAAATAGATTCTTTAGCAAACACCGGTCACATCTACAGGGCTGTATGGTCTACCCATGGAAAGAAATTGAATGGTGGAACAAACCAAGCGGAAGTGTCTTTTTTTTTGTAACCCTAAAACGCTGTTTTCTTGCGAAACAATTTTTAAAAAAATCCTTTTAAAATACCAGTATGCAGTCAATTGTTTCGTCTTCGTATTTCCCCCCTTCAAATATACCTTCAGTTTGCTAGCCTCAATTGGAATTCTTACACACCTAGCCTACATATTAGCAAGATTCTTAATGAAGAACTTAAAAACACACACATAAGAGATATACACCGTACAAAACAGTATGGATCCTTTTAGGATTATATACAGGGTGATTTTAGAAAATCGTCCACGTTTTGGTACGCGGCTATATCTCCTATAACGATTAGCACATTATTGGCAATTTCCTACACAATTTCTTTTTTTTTTTTTGTATTGCGGAATTGCGTATATTAATAGAGCTACTATAAGAATGGCTATTTTGCGGAGCAATAGCATTACGTGAAATTACTAGAATAATTGGAAACATGTTTATGTACGACTAGCTACTATGAGTTTTAGAGACATATTCAAGGTGTGTTTATTTATAATAGAATTGCAGATAATACGTAGTGTGCCAAAGAGGAGAGAATTTTCTGCGACATACAAAACACAAGGAAGTCTCTACACTCAAAGTTCTTTCCGCCTAGCATTCAGAAAATCCTGGGAACGATCCCAGCGGCCACACATCCTGACTGAGGTTTCTCCAGGATTTTTGCTCAGTCACACCAGGCAAATGGCGGGTTGGTAGTTACTACATACCAACATCCCCTCCGTACCCTATCCCAGCCTGAGATGCCTCAAGACCATAAACGAAAATTCAAATTCAAAGCTCTTTCGGAAGAATTAATGCTCTCCTATCATCCCACACAGCACAACAAATTCAAGCAGTAAATACAATTTAGGGTAATATTCCAGGAATATTTCAGAAATATATTTAAAAATATTCTCCAAGAATTTAGCTAATCGTTGGCATAATAAAGAAACGCACATGGAATATTTCCGATATACACCAAGAAACTAAAATTATCCATGATCATTAAAGATAATATTGTATTTTAAGTATAATCTATTTTCAGCCAAAGATGGCAGCACTACCTTCGTATATGTGTAATGTATTTTCACTGTTACACGAAATTTCAATGCTGCTCCCACATATTCAAGCCTAGAGAGTTCAAACTTTCAGGGAAGAAAGTTCATAACCAATTCAAGAGCATGATCGATGCCGATTTTTTACTTTTCTTTATTGTTCATTGTTGAAAGAGCTTCATTGTAATAGGTTTCGATATTCACAACAACAATGAAGCGATTTCAACAATGAAGGAAAAAGAAAATATAAAATTGGCATCGATCATGCTCTTGAATTGGTTATGAGCTTTCTTCCCTGAAGGTTTGAACTCTCTGGGCTTGAATTTATAGGAGCAGCAAGGAAATTTCGCGTAACGATAAGAATACATTAGACATATACGGAGATAGTGCTGCCATCTTTTGTTGGAGATTGTTGCTTTAGATTATCCTTAAGGACTAAAAGTATGTAGAATTATTGAAAAATAAAATGTAATTGAATGTAATTTAATTCATTTATGGTCTTTAGACAACTTTCGTTTGAACATTTAATTGATAAAAAAAAAAAAAATACTGGTTATCTTGCCAAGTTGAACATCAGCATATTTCATGTATATTTCACCTCTGGTGCAAGGGATCATCGGTTCGATCCCTGCTCATGCCATGTGGGATTTGTGGTGGACAAAACACTGTGCACGTGAGTTTTCTCGGAGTTCTCCCATTTCCTCCCACTTTCTTCATTGCACAAATTCATCTCATCATCATCTATCTATCCGGCCAAATTTGCCTAAAGAAAGGCCTTACAAATTACATTCAAAATCCATGTATATTTTATTAATAAATTCCTGGACTATTCCATATTCCTCAAGGAATATTCCTGTCATCATGGTGCTAATGTAAATGTAAGTGCTACGTGGATGCTAATGCTGTGATACCGATATGACTGATGATTTTTTTAAAAGCGTTGTAATTTGGAATTTCTCCGAAGTACGAAGCTAAGTACTTGTGTAAGTTAACTAGAGAAATCTATTTATCGAAAAGATTCCCCCCCCCCCTTTTTTTAAAAAAAGCTATGTTTAGTACTTTTATGATAGTGTAGTCATGGAGCAGATATGTATATGTACTTAGAAACGATATACAAATTGCAACATCTATTTTCCTTCATTCTTTTGACCTTTGACACTATTGCGTATGCACTGGTTTAAACCAGTGGATTAGAGAGGTTGATTCGTAGCAATCAGTTTCAACTTTTAATCCGTCAAATAAACACACGAGCGTCACGTGCGTCTGGGCTCGCCGTTCATGAAGAAAATACGTGGCCAGGAACAGGTCCAGTGTAAAAGTAAGAAGAAGAACAAAAACATTTTTTTTTTTGTAACTTTTGAACTTGGCTCTGCCTTGGGTCACAGTTTCATTTTCATTCCACTTGTGACGTCAATTAGAAGGGACAGATATGTGAGATTTGATTGAAAGATACTGATTCAAGTGTTTCAATTGGCTATGGACGAAATAATAGCCTGTGGAATGATGCAAGAGACAATGAAATGGGAAATATATATTCCAAAGTTTAATCTGAAAGAAGTGAAATAATAAATATAATTATTTTAGTTTCTAAGGCTTCCATATTTGTTTAACTAAATGGCAGTCTCGTCTTCTATCGCCTACTCTTAGGGATTCCGCCAGGATTTTCAGTTTGCGGGGTGTATAGGGAGGGTGTGAGTGAATTTTTTTCACGTTTTCTGTCGATTTTTGACCGTAATATTTTAAGTTGGGATGGTCTCGAGGATTTTGGGGGTGACACCCCCCCACACACACAGGGGGGAAGGGGTCTAGCGGAATCACTGCCTACTCTTCCTTTACTCCTCGCCAAATCATCGAAACTGAATTTGGTGAAAAGATGTTGACATGACCAAGACAAGACCACAGTAGAGTTCTCCTTGACTTCACGAACTAATACTCGAACTAACTCTATGGCTTATGGAACTCGTACGTTCATCGCCGTAGTAACAGTCATTCGCCATTGGCTCAACCTCAAGTCAGTTTTCAGCATGCACATCTACCTCTCGAAGATCCCTTCTAATATTGTCATCCCCCACGACGTCTCGGTGTTCCCAACGGCCTCTTTCCCTCCGACTTACCAATCTTCGTTTTTCTCCTATCCGAGCTACATGACCTTCCCATCTTAGCCTTCTTGATTTCATTATTCTTATAATATCGGGTGAATCATACAGTCTATGGAATTCTTCATTATGCAGTCTCCTCCAATCTCCGGTCATTATGCAGTCCCCGTCCTTTAGGGCAATAAATTAAATTTAATAAAAATGGCGCCAAATGATTTCTTTATTGCTGTTGAAATCGTTTCTTTGTTCTCATTGCACTAGAAATGATAGATTTGCGATGCGTCAAACAGTAAACATCCATCTAGGTACATCACATGGGCGTATTTTGATGTGTAGCTTACAATGGCAGATATTTTTATGTATTTCAGTGTTTAAAACTCTTGTTACGAGAATTGACTGATAGGGAATAAAGGTGGCTTAAGAGACAGGTGATACGGTCAGCCAGAAAGCAATAACGTTTGCACCTGAGCATCTCTTATCTGCGATTCCAACACATGCAAAAAAAATATGTAATCGCCCACGATTGTATCAGTTCACTGTGTCAATACACGGAATTGAGGAGTTCTGTGGAAGAACGGTTTAAGTCGGAAAACGCAGTTATAAGAAAAACGGTTTTACGAGTTCACCATATTTCCTGTGTTTGTAGATGTTTTGAAATAATATGAAAACATTTTGCTAATATCCCTAGGAAGGCATTGCATGAATCACCGGAATCCCTGATGTTAATATAATAAAATAATTCATCACAAAACTTAAGCCGTTTTTCCATAGAAGGAATTTCTGGACGGCGTATACGCACCAAACTGGGAACCATTGTTCTTGGTCATCCCATACTGTCAGGGTTTCCAAATTCCCAAGCAACTCCAGTTGTCAGTGTTTCCACCTTATGCATAAAATATAATATCGCAATGGCTTCTATACTGTTTAAACGGATCTGCCCCAAAGTATGCAAGATTATTCTTCTACATAATACACACACGACGGTGGGGAACAATACTCCTCTATGTACTCCAGTTGTCAGTGTTGCGAAACTTAATTGCAAATTGATTTTTTCAAATCTTCTGCAAGAACTTCTATACTGTTTCACGTATTCCACACCAAACTGTCATGAATTCTCTTCAACACCGTAGGAAAGTAACTAGGTGACAGTCCCCATCCACTAAAACATCCAAGATGTCAGTGTTGCTAGCCAATAAAATTAAAGTTCTACAAAGGCTTCCATAGCGTTCAGAGTATCTATGCACCTGTGGATTACTTGCAATTCGACGGAAGAATAGTTTATGCGTCAGCGTTTGTTTCTTTCACCCTCTTGCAGTCTACTGTTATTTGTTTGCACTTATGTAGCTTAGTCGGTAGCGCGCTCGACTTCAGTGCCAGCGGTCCCGGGTTCGATTCCCAGTGGGGGATCAAAAAATTTCGGTGTTGGCCCAGCATCGTGAGGACAATTAGGGAGCTGCTGTGAATAAAAGACAGTAAGAGCTTCGGCTCTCCTCTCCCAACCCGTCTGGTCAGCATGGGAGCAGTAGACCACCTCCTCCCTTCGGGAAGAGGCCTCATCCACTAGTGGATTGAATATGGCTATGATTTATTATCAGGGTGTTCGTATATTTCTTTGTTTGAACGCTACTATACAATTCTACACACACCACTTGACGGAAGGGCAGAACGGGGGTGTTGGTTCAATCAGTTAATAGACCATGATTATCAGATATATCCCTACAGGCTGAGCAACCCACACCACACTTCAGTTTGCCGGGTTGACTACCTTCAAGTGGGAAAATATGAAATTCCTTCCTTTCAATTCATTAGTAATCCTAGTTTTTCGGTTTGACACCTCGCAGAGGTAGAGGTAAGGAGTGAAAAACCTCTGAACCTTGCATCAACGAGCGGCCGAATCAGCTAGTACCGTGGAGGTGTAATACAGCTAATAGGCCACGAAACGAAAAAACAACTTAACCCGAATTAAGCCGTTCTTCCTCGGAACTTCTCAATTACTATTTTTATTTAATGTGATCTTGATTACATTGTATCTTATTGTCTCGTCTTGAGGTACAGATGAAATTCTGGGCTGGATTTGAGCCTGAAATCTTGTCATTTGCAGTCCGTTACCTTAACCACTGCGCTGTGGAGGAATATGTTGAGAAAAATCGTCGGTTAAGCATTTCACCAACTCAGACGTAAAGAGTATTTTCATAACTTTAAGCACCGAGCATGTAGAATGTTTTTACGTAACACTTGCTATTTTCTTATTACAAAGACACTTTCAGGAACATATCGAACTAGCTAAACGTCTGGCAACTTCCTGAGCTAAGCACATGCAACTGCCAGCGCAGCGAGCAAATCAGCAGAAGGTGGGGATAATGTCTGATAGTTACAATAATGTTTTCATTGCGTATCAAAACATCTAAGATTATGTCCGTGAATGACGTGAAATGTTTAAATTCCGTAATGTTTTTTTTCGCATATAAGAAAAATGTCTAACCTGACTTCACGTTACGTTGGGTTAGGAAGCAAAAGCAGATCATTTTTCGAAAGGAAAAAAAAAAGTGTACTTCTTAAAAAATTAAAAGCTTGTCCTGGTCGGGAACCAAACTGGGGACCACTGAGACACTGATCCGATGTTGTGGCCACTACACCACGGAAACACTCGCCCTATTTCGCTTTCCAAGATCATGAGATCACAAGACATGGCTGTACTAAAAGTGACGAGAGTTGGCGGAGTGTAGTTTACAGGGAAACAGTCCTGTTACGTGATGCGACTTCATCGTACAGAGACGACAGAGGAAGTGCAACGAAACAGAATTCAAGTAGATGTCAAGTGTAACAAGTTTTCTCGCATGGTTGTTCCAACAAGCTTGAATTAGGCTACCAGCAACAACGTTGTTCAAAGAAGCCAATTGTATTGTTCCAACAAGGTTGTTTCATGCTTGCTTATCAAGTTTGACAAACTGAAAGCAAGTGACTGACAATCTTTTAATTAAACCTATGTATGTAAAATCTGTCCTTACAATACTTTACTGTCTAAATAAATTTACAGTGGCTAACGCTATACTAAAAAAAAAAAAAAAAAAACTTGTGCTGACCATGGCAATCAACCAAGGTATGTTACGTCATGGTCAATCTAGTTCATGTACAGTCAGAGCCAAACGTTCGTAGGTAGAAAATTTGGGACTGACTGTACATGCAGGTACGAGAAGGAAAGCCTCATATTACAAAGTATACAGGAGAGGATAAGGACAATTTACCCGCAATGCATTCTAAAGACTTATTAAACGAATGTTCAAGTAGTAGTGTAGTTCATCCTGCAGAGGACACTACTGCACCCATTATGTAGTAGCAGCACCTAAAGTTCAGGGCGCAGTGGTGACATCTGCAGGGCGGAGTACCTAACTATTTGAACATTCGTTTAATAAGTCTTTAGGACGCATTGCGGCTCTCTGTATACGTATTTACTTGTGCTCATAGTCACTCTCCTAGGTTAAGAGTTCAACAAATAATGAGCTTGCTTAGCGTTCATTGAACGTAATAGTAACTACAGGCCTTGCATTGATATATTTCTTGAATACTGAAATAATTATTATTTTATCCCTAACGGAAATGGACATTCAAGGTCATTCAGTGAGAGAAAATTCAAACAATTTTCGGCTGCATCAGTATTAGGAAAATCACAGCATTATTTATTTTTTATGGTTGGAAGATTTTGACTGGTGGAGACGTTTAATTTATACGTTGTATGCAAAACCCAAATGTTTAAACATTAAATACTTTGGATACTTAAGATCTCAGGCACTCCAAGAAGAATTAACTATATGTTTAATGGAAATGAATTAATAAGCATTTTCATACAAATGTAAGCACCATAGGATAATTCTGGGATAGATGGCTAAAATGGGTGAGATGGCTTGATGATGTTGCCCACGAGACGAGATTGATGCTGTCTCGTCTCGAAAATGTCTTGTCCAGAAGTGACCTCGTCTCAAAAAGATATAACTTGTATACTATGAGAGTGCTGTCTCGTCTCGTTTTCCACAGATATTTCTGTGTCTCGTCTCGTGGGGAACACAGATGGCCAAAGCTTTTATTTCTCTCAATAGTAGCGAAATGTAAACGAAATGCAGATGTTCAACAAACTATTACTAGGAGTAAAAGAAAGGCTTGTCTCCTACAAATTTTCTTTTACATTTGGTTACTAATGCTAGAAATAGAAGCTTTTGTCATCTCACCCGACTGGCCATCTATCCCGGAGTCACTCTATACAATAGGCTACTAAAATAGGTAGAGTAAGGTAAACATAGCTTAGATCTCCATTTGGGTTTACCCTCCAAAAACTTAAAAAAAAGGTTTGTTGAGTAAACACTTTTCAGAACCCCAGGGCGACCACCACATTTTGTGCTAAATTAACACCGTTTGTTGTGTAATTTCCATGCTTCAAGTGCTAGTATAACCCTCTCCTTTGTGTTGAATCAGCCTTGACAACACTGACATCGTGTTGAATCACTGAAATCAACACAGTTGATTGTGTTGATTTGACACAAAAAGGCTGTGGTTCATTTTCTTTGTTGTGTAATTTACATTTCTAATACAGTAATACTTGTATTCTCTTATTAATAACTTATTGTAATTGCAAAATAGATTCCACAGAACTGATACTCTTATCATGTTGTCTAGAGAGATTTCAGCTAAACTTATTATTTTTATATTTCTTCCAGAAATATCATAGAGTAAAAAAAAAAAAATCATTTGATCACGTGAAACTGTTGCTACTAATCTCTTTTCCCTTATCGTGTAAAATTATATATATATATAAAACGTATCTTTGTGTGACAAGTTGGAAAATGAAAGAAAGTTTCCTGCACTTTGTACGTACGACGTCTGTATCACTCCACTCTGGGCGAAGATCGTTATTTTTTTTGTCTTTCTTCAAATGACGTAGATAACAAAAGTATAAAGTTAGTGTTTGTCTGTGTAAATTTATGTTCTTATCTTAACAAGATAACGGTACTGCAAACAGAATGAAGTCCTTGTTTGCTATAGATACACAGTTATATGGATTATCGCTTACGTTGTCACCAGTTCCCGGGAGAGTCTGTTACAGATTTTTTTTTTTTTTTTTTTTGTCAGCACTTGATTTTCATCCCTCTATAAAACACTACTATTTTATACCCCAATATATTTTTCTTCAAGAGATTCTGGGAAAGTAATTCTCGCTGTAGTTCTTCTTGTTTTAATATATATTCATTACGAAAGAAAAGAAATTACGTAGCAGAACATCATTATTAACAAGCAAATAATTAAACCCTTTTTTTGAATTTGAATTTATTTAAAGCCTTTAGGGATCTGTGGCTCAGGCCTGGATAGAGTGGGGGAGAGGATTGTGCAAGGTGGACGGCCAGGCCTATTGAAAAAGCCTGGAAAACCTCAGTCAGGATGGTCGGCCGTTGGGATCGATCCCAGGATCTCCCGGACGTTCTACCACTGAGGCACTAAACTACGTCCGCTCGGGTTTAAACTGTCTTAATTAACGTCTTGTGTACGAAATGAGAATTTGAGTTCTGTTCGTGATACTACAAACTAGGTTTGATCGGATTCGAATGTGAAAGAATGTGGGGCTCCCAAAAGCCCGTAAGTACCGTATGGGGGCCTATATTTTAATATTCTAAAATTCGGTAAAACTTGTGGATTGTTTGGGCTTTGGAATTGGAACTTTCCCTGCGGTTAATTGTTATTGCAAACTCATTACTCTTGTAAAAAAATACCCCCCCCCCCTCATTCTTTGTCTGCACTCTTCTAATGTTATTTCTGTTTTTCAATTAAATGTGCATCTTTTTGAAAATTAAAATCTGGAATCAGGGATTTCGCCAGGATTTTCAGTTTGTGGGGTGTACAGTTAAAATTGGGTGTACTGTGTAAGTGGAGTTTTGTCCGATTTCTAACGATTTTTTTACTGTAAACATTTCAAAAGTTGGGGGTTCTCTCAAGAATTTGAGGGGTATTACCCCCACAGAGGGGGTCTGAAAGAAACACTGTCTGGAATAAAAGGCCACTTTAGGTTCATTGAGCATCGCCTTTTTTGGTTACCTTGCATTGAAAACAATAACAATTGATTTGTTGTCATTATTTTTTTAATGTGTATGGTCATAAAAAATGTCATGAAACTTCAGCGTGAGAGAGAATATAAAAGCTCAAAACAAAAGCATTTTATACTTTTCTTTTATCTTCGTTGTTCACAACGCTCTCAGCCCTGGAATTAAATCGTACAGCATGAACAAAAAGCGGTCACTAATTAATTATATCTCTTGATTTCTCTTCGTTAAGCTGCTACTACAATACATAGAAATTGTACAAGTAGCGATGCAGGATATATCCCAACTACGGAAAGTAAGTATATGGACTATGAACCGGAAGTGGATAACCGGAAATAAACAAAATAGGTATCAATCGTTTTATTTTGTCAATATATATATTGTATGGATTGAGTCGCTGGATATATCCATCTTCGTAAACTAAATTATTGCAGTGTAGAGAATACTAAGCTTTGCTTCTAGGGGCTGTCGCTGTAACCGGAACACACAAGCGATAATGACGAAACTTGAAAGGCCTAGAGTAGCATTCACTAATACAAGTAGAAGTACAAAGCTTATGAAGAGCGTAAATGTAAATGAAGTTATATCCATATATATTTTTTTTTTTTAGAAAAAAAAAAGAAAGAAAGAGTTTTCGCTTCCACTGTTTATTAGCAGTGTCCTACCCATGAAACTAATATTTGGTGCTGAAAAGGATATAACCATCAGTGTACAGAGGGAAAGAAATTGGCATTTGGTGCAAAAAGAGTTTCATCCCAAAAATGGTTTAGTGCGTATATATCACATCCATTGTTTCAAAAATACTTCTGCGCCTAATGTTGCCTGTAAATTTCGTTATGTAAGTAAGGCTTTATTACAGATCGATGGGGAGAGTGCAGGTTGAAGTATTGTAAGTAAGTTGAATTGGAAGATAAATAAGAAAAATGCCATTGATATGGTGACAGTTGGGGAAGGATATGTGGGTTCCAGTAAAAAAAAAAAAAAAAAAAAAAAAAAACAAGAAAAGAAAACGCAATGAAAAATAGATCGGGAAAGAAGAAAGCCAGGAATAGTGATCCATTTGCTTCCTTTAATTCAGTGCAAATCCTGATCTTCTAAATATGTTGCGAGTATTGCAGAATGGACAGTATCTCAATGTTATCTGGTGAATGAAGAGGATCCATAGACCATGTTTATTGTTTTTGACTTACGGCGGGTTCTACGAAAAGTGTCCATTCACTAGACAGGTTCGCTTGCCAGGACTACACAATTTTGGTGTTTGTAATGACAAAAACAGTTCACATGCCTGTGCATTGCAAAACCAATCAGAGCGGAAAGCAAATCAAATTTCAGGTGTTGTTTTTCACTCTCTGAACAATGTCATGTCAATGAATGAAATATTTCAAAATATCGTACGTATTCTTCTGGTTGGTGATGACTGCGGATGTCAAAACAAAAACAATATTGTTGCAATCAAGACCACAGAAAGACAACGGGCTATGTCCATTTTCTGGATTTTACAAGAAACGGTGTGGTCTTCAACTCAATTATGAACCAGATTTAGTTTTAGTACGCCACCGAATAAATACATCGAAACTGTAACAATGGGCTTACAGAACGTTGCCATAGCTTCCTGTCCTGTGACAAGTTATTTGGACGTAGTTTACGAGATAATCGTTCGGAGAAAACTATTCTTCGTTCAGAACATTACCACATTAGTTTCAGAAAGGATGCTGACTGTGTGTTCATTTACTCCAAAGACTGGGGAGCAGGGATTCCGCCAGGAGTTTCAGTTTGGGGGGTGTAAAGTCAAAATTGGGAGAGTGTAAGTGGAATTTTGCACGGTTTCAATCGATTTTTGACCGTAAACATTTTTTTAAGTCCGGGGTGTTCTCGAGAATTTGGGTGATGACACCCCCTCAGGAAAGGGGGGGTCTGGCGTAATCACTGCTGGCCAGTGAATAAGTAGAAATACAGGTATTTGCAGAAATTTAAACTCTAAATGCCATTCAAACAACAAAGAGGAACAGTGCAACAAAATGGAGATACGAAAGTTTCAGTAGCTCCGTTTTACTTCAGTGAGACTTTACTCCAGCGAATGCTGTCATTTGCAGGGTACTTCAAGCAAGTAGGGAAGTCCATGATGTACTGTAATTGTGTTGATCTTGAACTGTAATTGTGTGATATTAAGCTGTAAATATATTCTCTGAAACAATTTTTGTGTATAAGTAACTTGTTTTGCAATTTAGTTTTTTTTGTTTTTCAATAAAGTACTATAATGAATCAAGACTGCCCAAAAATATGATCTAAAATAAATTGTCACCGAACAATCTTACTTCTTTCGAAGAATTATTAATTTGCATGCTTCTTTTATTTCTTTCGGTTTAGTAAAACGTAAAGTAGTTAATACTTCCTAATGTTGATTGCCGAAAAAAAACAAAAACTTTTAAGTCTGTATAGCTTATTGGATGCATCAATGCAAATTATATCCCTTACTGTTTCGAAGTTTGATCCAATCACGTTCTACTGCGCGCGTACCATCTGGTGGTCTTTGTTGGAAGTACCCAATTACCTTTATTTCTTATTATCTAATGAAAGAAGAAATAGAAGAAAAACAAAAGAAACTGACATCATTCCACTCCACGTGATGGCGTAGGCACGCTCTTGAAAGAAAGTGTTTCTTTAACAGTGAGCTATTTGTATTCATTTGACCTGCGACCACATGTTTGTTCTCACAAAACAAATAAAGTGACACCGAAGTGGATAGACTTCATTTGTGTGTTTTTAAACCAAGACTTTCACAATGTATTTTCGTCATTATAACAAATAAAACGCTTTCGGGATTAGTTGCAGTGGCGGAAGGAATCAGAGAGGTGGCACACGGGTGGCGAGAGCCCCCTTCAAGAATAAATATTCTTTTAAATAATATTTCAACGATTTACCTCAGAAAAATCTTCGTTTTGATTTCGGACAAAGTCTAATTTGTCTAGAATGGCAACTTCTGAGAATACCGTATTCATATTCAATGACAAAACTTAGCAAAAAGCAGGGAAATGGATAAATTTATACTTTAAAAAAATTCATTTAGCAGGAATATATCGAAAATGTCCCTGGTCTATTCTTCAGATCTACCCCATCACGAAAATTTCTAGATCCGTCCCTGGTATAATTTGAAATCATCAATGTTCTCTGTATGCAAATATATATATATATATAATAAATCACAGCCATATTCAATCCACTAGTGGATGAGGCCTCTCCCCGAAGGGAGGAGTTGGTCTACTGCTCCCACGCTGACCAGAGGGGTTGGGAGAGGAGAGCCGAAGCTCTCACTGTGATCGCCACTGTCTTTTATTCACAGCAGCTCCCCAATTGTCCTCACGATGCTGGGTCAACACCGAAATATTTGAGCCCCCATCGGGAAGTCGAGCGCGCTACCGACTAGGCTACGCAGGAGCTCATATATATATATATATATACTTGCATATAATTACGATTTATTACAATTTCTCAATGTGTGGATTTTAAAGTTACGTTTGTTGTAAATATTATGTTCAAATAGGCAGAATTATGTTTAAAATGTTTTACCATACTTGAATCAATTTTCGCTGTATCGAATCGAAAAACAAATGAATTGATATGTCAAATGTTCCTACTTGGAGATAGTCAACCCGTCAAACTACATTGTGCTGTGGGTTGCTCAGCCTGTAAGGATATATCTGACAATCATGATCTATTTACTTACATGTCACAACATTTTCACATGTCACACCCTCCACATCCCCACCCCTAGAGGTGTCTTACTCCCACAGTTTTTTCAGGTTGTAAGTGATATGTATACCAAGTTTGGTTATAATTGCGCCAGGCGTTCGAGAGTTATCCTGGAACATACATACATACATACGCATACACACACACACGCACATACATCCATTTTTACATTTTTTTATTTAGTTTGTTTAGTATTCGTGATGTCCTCAAATGTTGCAACGTTAATTTAACTCATTTCCCGATGTCATAGAATGATGAAATTTTGCACAGGGACGTAGCTCGAGTGACAGTACAATATGCCATTGTTACTTTCATATATTTCAAAGGCATATTTTACATTTTTTTTAGTAATAACTCCTTTATCTTAAAATAAGTACTAGCCCACAACGATGTTGTGTTTGATTGTTTGCAGAACATTTTAGGATTTGGGTGACAAAGCTTGAGAAAAAGTATCCGAACACCGAAATAACTTGCAAAAATAATAATAATAATAAATACTTTTTGAAAACATACTTTTCTTAAACAATTTGTACTAAAAAGTAAGAAATATGTATATGCATGACCAAGAAGAAAAGCATTGGGCGCGCCAGTTGAAGAATTTATAAAGTGACTGTATATGAGAGAGCGCCCTGTGCTTTTCTCTTTAGTCATGCATAAACAAATTTATGCATGGATATTGTAATCCATTTTTATAAAACATAAGAGTTAAAATAAATATGACGAAAATCTTCTAGGCAATAATAGAAGTTAAAATTTACGCTCCAAAGATGAGTGAAGTAAATTTTATGTACATCAATATGAATGGAAAGTTCATACTAAAATGCCAGGGCTGATCTACACCCTTTCAGTGACTGAGGGTGCAAAGTGGTCGTCAACTACTACAATTGAACTTGAGTGTCACTCCTGCAGGTACAGCTGAGCTAGGGTAAAGGTACCAGTTCTCGTCACTGCTCCAGTGGTCGTCATGTTTTTACTAAACATGCAAAAATAAGAAAATCTTTCATCGTTTGGTGACAAAAACAAACCAAGATAGTAGTCATAATCTGGTACGTAGCCGGCACCATTCATATGCTTATTGCGTCACTTCGTTTAGTAGAAATGGCTTGTGTTTGAGCGGCAAGTTCGTGTTACCTGCTATTTTCATGGTTTTGTTATTAAAAAGTATTAAGCAAGTGGACATTAAAAAATAAACACTGAAGTTTTAGATATAAGTACCTGGTGTTTACATGTGCATAAAATGCCTCTTTAATGATCAAATTAATTATCAGATTATAAGTTTGCGTGCCTTGATTGCCACTTTCTCTGCTTTTGGGGGTGACGACTATTGGTGCAAGTCAAACATACTTTGCACCAATGCTCGTCATGGGTGACGATTACAGGTGAAAAATTGCTACTTAATTATTTTTTTTTACTCCAGAAAGTGATAAATTTAATTTAATATGATGTTAAATTTATAAAAAAAAATCATGGTGATATCCTCAATCTTTCGAGTAGCCGGCAGTAAAATACAAAATTTAAATTCCTATATAATCCAACGGAAGTCAACTCATAATTTTTTAGAAGAATTTCTTAGGACCTTCTAGCAAGCCTTCTGTGCCTCTTTCCTTTCAAACACGCTTTATTTTTCAGGTTCAGATCCAGTGAAGATGAAAAAGAAGATATCATACAGATTTTTTAAACGAATGTTTGTAATACATTGCGTGACGACTACTGGTGCATTGGCCATTGGTGTGACGACTATAGGGGAACAGCAAAATTTAGGGTGACGACTACTGGAGCAAAATTATTGTTGTAAAGAAACGTAATTCTATCACTATAATGCAAATTACCGAATAGATTTATCCTGTTATATGATCGCACGACACGTGAAGTTGCTAATGAAGTGAAAAAAGTAGGGTTGTTTCTTACACAGAGATCTATAGAAAACACATTCTGTAAAATCCACCCTATAATGCCGAGAACTGGTGCCTTTACCTTATAGAAAATGCTAGAAAAACGTTTTAAAAATGACTGTTTCTTAGAGGATTTAGTAGGAGAATCATTAGGGATACCATAAAGTTGGTTGTGGTCCATAACTTGGATGCTGTTGTTAGAGGTAAAGGAAGATATCAATATTCATCGTCTGCCCTCACTTCCTGTGATAACAAAACGAGTTACCTTTTTTTTTATGTCCCGTAAAGAGCGAAGAAGTATTTGTTCTGCCTGTGTACATTGTGGGTGGGCTTTCAACGATGAGGTTGTGTACATGCACTTTGAGATATCTCTCTCTCTGTATTCATCCATATTTGTATGTGCGTGTATGTATACAAGACGAGATTTGTACTTTTGTAGGTTAAAGATTATCGTTGTGTGAGAGTGTATTCTGATCTTCCTTGGCTTTTTCCTCATGTCCTTCTCATGTACTGTGGCTGACGACAATCCTCCTTCCATATAACTTAGGGGTGTTTGCTTAAATAGAAAGGTGTCGGGGCCGGACATAGATTTATCGTTACTACATTTCGAAAAACAGCTATCTGCAACAAACTACAATAGAAGAATTAGACAGGATCTATTTTCATTTAGACGCCAAATATACGCGAAAACGGTGTAAAATATTGTTATTAGAAGAGTACTTATTTGTTGTATATTATTGGAACATGCCTGACAGTGTAGCCAACAATAATAATTTGAAAGTAGCAAAACAGCAATCTAAAAGTCGCTAAAACCCTATCTTAACAAAGTTAGAATAAGGTGTGTTTGTCGCTAGAGTATGCACAAAAGATAGCTAAATCTCTGTGCATTCTATAGAGAAATTAAAGCATTTGGTAACCAAATAAGCATTCAAAATAACTAATTTTAGAAATAAACTCGCTAAATTAGCAACACTGATAGTATTCTATTTTTAAAAAATACGGTACACAGAGGGTTTTTTCCCTCCTTCGTAAGAACACAAAGGAAATTTATCTAAAGGCTCTCTTGTACTGGGAATTTTAAAGCTGTTTCAGGTCCAAATTATCCTTGAATATTCTTGATTACATCATCATTATTATCATCATTAGGGGTCGGCCTAAAGCGGCAGCTTCTTCAAGGGAAGCTAAGCCCTCCCCATGCATCCCGATCTTGCCCTTTCCTTTTCATCTCGACATCCCAGTACGATGTAGGCCTACCTTCCTTAATATTGTCAAGGAGTTGTATTCGCCTTCTTCCGCTTTTTTCCTCAACCATATACCTTCGATTGTATCCCTCAATGACAGTGTAAGCTTCAAATTTTATCAACTGAAATATGCTATATTGGTTCAGTCGCAGAAACATATCATTCTTTGGAAGTATGTGTGAATGGCATCATCGTTTTTTTCTTTATTAATGGAATATTTTCATTAACAGTAAAAAGCACACTTCTTTATTATGTCAAGAGAAGTTCAGTATTCAGAAGTTTAAAAAAAAATACTTATACATTGACAATCAATACTCAATATAATATTTTGACGTTACTATGCATAACGGTTATTGTTTTTCTTTCAGAGCGATTACTAGGTATTCACTTATCAGATTACAGTAGATGCTCTTTTATCCAGCATTCTATAAACCGGCATGCTCTATTATCCGGCAGCGGCCGAGCCACTCACGTTCGGCTTTTTCCGGTTGTGCTCGGGAGCTCACTGACCTTGTCCACAACGTCACGCCACTGCACTGGGCTGTAACCGCCATTTTGTTTGTAATCTGCTGTTCCTCTGTGTCGCACGTAGTTATGCAATGATATTTACGAACCGTGTTTCAGTTCGCTTAGTGTTTATTTATCGTGATTGTCAGTGTTCACTTAAGTTTAGTGTTTCCTGTTGTTTTTTTGCCGATAATATTTCCGTTAAAACTATAGACGTTCGATTATTCGGCAAAATTAGTTATCAAGAGGGTCTACTCAATAAGGAACGTTCTGCTGCGTTTACAATATCTCATAGTTTAATCTTTATCTATGTTTGCTCTGTCTAGTAGATAATTTTGAATTCCACAAACACAACGAGATCTAGTAAGAGACTAGTGTTGCATCTAAATGTCTTCAGTGAGTTGAAGATTGTCTTAATTTGTTCTTCTCGTCGCACTTCCATTGACAGAAACTGAATGATATTTCACGTTACGTCGGAGATTCCTGTAAACGTAGTTAGTTAATAGGCAATTTAAGTGACGAAGATTCTCGTGGTAACCATGAAAGTGGTTGCTGGTCAAACGTTCCTTCTCTTCGTTTTTGTCTCATCGCATCCTTCTCAACATCAGTTGGAAGTGTCTAATTTTTTTATTCCATCTTTAGAACACCCTTGGTTCTATTATCAATAATAATGTATATTCTCTGTCTTTCTAGAACTATCACAGGCTTTTAACGCATAACCTTTAACAGACATGAAAGATTCTTTAACAGAAATGTTTATTTTCAATAAAATAAACACCCGTTTGCAAATAGATATATCAAGAATACTTGTGACTAGCGACAGGAACGGTACCTTGTGAAAACACAAATTAATCGCGTGTGCAATAAAAAAAATACCGAACCTGACTTACCTAACCGCCACATGAATTTGTTCACTAATTTTATTAAATTTCCTAATGCGTTTATTTATATAAAAAAGGAAAAAAGTTATTTGCATTAAGAAAGAAAAACAACTAAATAATCTACACCAGAGTTCGAACCCGTGTTTCTTGGATTAGCTTTCCGATACGCGACCAATACGCTAAATTGGCAATTGGATGTAACTACTCAGAAGTAATATTTACTTTTAAGAAGTAATGCGCATGCGCGAGAATGGCTCAGCCTCGGGTGTGCTCATCCTGTCTCTAGTCGCCATGGATTTAGATACTGGAGATGGATCGACTAGCCCAATACAATTTAGCTGGGTCAACTTGACAAAGGTTTTCGATTAATCTTGTCTGGTGCATTGGGATTTACTTGCGTCTTATTGGTTGCTCTATGCCTGGGTGTGTGGAAGCAAAGAATGGATGAAGATATAGCTAAGGAAGAGAGAAGGAATATTTGAATATTTTAAATAAGGTATTGTGCGGAACGTGATGTTCAGTTGTCTTTTTAATCAACTTCAGCTTCCAGGTGATCATGGCTTGCGCTGGCTTCAATATCAGGTCACTAGAAGTAGATCCGTCTCCCGTATCGAGATCCATGTCTAGTTGCAAGTTCAAGAACGAGCATCTTATAAAATGTTCTAACCATGGAGTTAAGAATAGAATACAGAAAACTTCCATGACGACACATGAAGCCAAATTTACGGTTCAGCGGCAGCCATATTGTGTGACCCCATTAGAGTCCTTCTATAGCGAGTACTGTGGGTCAGCCGGTGACCTTTTTGAAACGCACATTACTGTCGTGTGACTAGAATGTATATCTGGGACATTTTCAAACATTTTACAATTGTCAATTCTCTGCGAAACAGCAGTCTTTTCGAATGATAGCTATTTTGGAGATTTCATCTGACATGCGCGCTTCTCATTAATAACTTTCTCTTTCCATAAGAAAGAATGAGAAGGCAATACTCGGTGAAGAGGGCCTCTAATTATGGGGCCAGTCAATGTGGTGGAAATGCCTTGTCCCTTCCGTATCTAGACTTCACTCCCCTCGCTAAGAAAACAGCCTCACGCTACCTCTATTCAATTCCTAACTCTGTGTTTTTCGTACTTGATTTCCTAGTCTTCTTTTTCTCTTTCGTTTTGTTTTTACCATCGAGCTCTACGTAAACTCTACTGGAGTAACTACTTAGTGTTTAAAGATAGACGCCAGAGCAAATATTTAAACTCGTTTGTCCACTTCCAGTCTAATCCGATGTGGACTAAATTTTCAGTTCTAACTCAGTTTTTTACGCTTGATATCGCTGCGTGGTCCGTTTTTTTTATTTAAGTCTTAATTCGTGAGTTATTCATGTAAGAGTATATCGTACTCTGTATCCAATAGAAAATACTGCAAATGATAATTACGTTTTTAGCAAGAATTAAGACATACATTAAAAAACGGGCCACACAGCGATATTAAGCGTAAAAAACTGAGTTAGAATCGAAAATTTGGTCCATATTGGTTTAGACTGGAAGTGGGCAAACGAGATTAAGTTTCCTCTCCGCTCTCTAGCTTCACATATTCATGAAATTTTGAATGGCTGCAGTCAGTCCAGTATCGTATTAATGGAGGTCGATGGTTTTACCTCTGATATTTTTCAACTATGCAGTGACGACAAAGGGCTGATTTTCACGAAAGCTTGCGATTTGGGTGAATAGCCAATTGAAACACGGTGTTTCGTGGTGTAGTTTTATTACGTGGTATAACACGTGTTTCAATTGGCTATTCACCCAAATCGCTAGCGACGCAAGCGTGTTTGAAAATCAGCCCTTACACTTTACCTTACAATACAAAACGTGTTGCAATTGGCTTTTCACCCAAATCGCAAACAAAGCAAGCAACGCATAGTCATGTTCATTTTTCACACTTTTAACATCTTATTTATTTACAAATACGTCCTGTTTATCACGTTATGTAAAACGGTAACAGGTTCTACTGCATGTTTTATGAAAATTAGAAGACTCAACAAAGTAATAGTTAATGTTTAAAGCGCAATCGTAACCAATAAAACTTTCAAATTAGATAAAAAAGGTATATGTTTACTTAAATCACAGAATAATACATATAAATCATATTTTAATTTGCAGACAGGCAACGCGTAAAATGATATATTTTATCTTTCTTAAATAAGTAGGTTGAGCTACTTCGTCTACATTCTATGGAAATTATACCTCTTTCTATCTTGGATACGATGGCACAACGCTTTCGAATCAAATAATCCCTCGTATTCCTGTTTATATTGTCCTTCTACAGTACTTCAGGAAGCATATGAAGAAAATCACGTATTATCTTTGTTTCTTACAAAGTGGTTCGAGACAAGGTAGCTCACAATGTCAAGCGAGTAAAGACAGGTTAGATGTTTGTATGATGCGTGATGCATGGTTTAATGTGCTCACCCACCAACGTGGAAACAGTCCCAAGTACTTTTCGATATTTAACTCTAATTTAACACTTCCATTACTCGAAACTTTGTTATATTTTAAGTTTCAACATTTCCACATACGTTGGAAATATTACATTTTTGCGGGACGTAAAGTAAAGTGTACCTCTGTTTTGAACTTCCGATATATATAAATAAAAAGTCACACATTGCATATAACTTATGAACGAGTAAATGTCACTTGAAATATTGACATCCTACTGCTTCGAAATGCAATTCTTCATTGGGAATTATAGTAGACCCTATATCAATATCTATTTCAATAGTGATTATACAAAACTACAGAAGAAACATCAGGTACACTTTATCTCCGCAATGCGATATAATTTCATGATTTCATGTAGAGCTATTTTATTTTATTTTTTGATAATCTCTCTATTTCACATCATAAAAACAAGCCCCTTATTCAATGTAACGCTGCTTCTTGCAGACATTTTAATTTTCAACGCTCCGGAAGTACCGTTGGCACGTCTTTAAGCCAGGATGGATGCGATTGGTAGGTCATTGCATTAACTTCAAGAATAATAGGATTTAGTGGATGAGAAGACTTGAATTCAAAAGATTTCCTGTATGGAGTTCATAATTCGTGACGTCATTTTGATCACATTGCTTGTTCAACGATTTGTTCGAGCTTTATCGAATAGTTTACCAGAGGTGCTTTAAGCTGAGTGAGTGTCTATCATTCGAAGGCGATATTCCACAACAGTTGAGCCCGTCGAATGCAACCATTGCTTTGTGGTAGAACTCAGGGACATTCTCAGGCAATTTCTTTCTGGAAGTCATAGTCGGTCTCGAAGTGTGAAATTGGCGGTAAATTTGAGTATATGGATCTAAAGTAATATTATAAATTAATAATTGTCGACTTTTCCTTTTCTTTTGTGTTGATTGTTTATTTTTTTCGTTTTATTCTTTGACAACCCAATGTAAAATGCTCTTGTTAATGTACAAATAAATAAAATCTCACGGTTTTCTTCGAAAATCAAGAATTTAATAGGAGTCTTATTCTCGGTATATGACTACCCAGAAGGCATCAGTACTGTTACTTCAGCCGTGAAATTTCAAATTTCTGGAGCAGATACGGTACGGATGGTTAATGTAAATGTAAATTAGAAAGAGATATTCTTTATCTTATCTTAAAAATTAGAATCCTTCCTATGCAATTTGAGATATTTTTTTTTTAAACATCACACGATGTTCTGCTTAAAGTTGATGTTTTAAATGAAGTACAATGGTTAGTGCGAGATCTTGACAAAACGCCATTTTCTACTCCTTTTTAAAATTGAAGGAAAGTCAAGAAGTGATAATGTTCAAGGAAAAAGAAAAGAACGTCATTCTTTGGTTCTGGTTACTGTACACAGTTTAAAGTTCACAGATACTTCCCAACAAGGGGAGTGGACTATTGGCCCACTTTAATGTATAGAAGATAAAATATAATTCAGTTAGATAACTGGTGAAGTATCTGTCTCAGAATATGAATAGTACTCATTGTTGCTAACCTACCTTATCGCTCATTTGCAGGAAGATTAAAAATCAACAGCACCATCTGTACATTCTTCTCCCCTTTGTGTGAATAAAAATAATTTTCGCACAAAATTTTCCTTTACATCCAAGGTTTTGTTTGTACAGAGATTTTTTCATACTGCTATCTTTATAATTTGTAATCAGCGTTATGTCTTCATCAAGGTCGTAATAACGATCTCTAGACTTCGTGTAATAACGTACCCAAGGTTACTCTCGAGGCGTACATATGTACAAACAACATAAAGTGTGCAGGGTGTATGCTGGAAACAAGTCGCTCACTCCTGATAAATAGCACAAAAATGATATTTCAGCAAGAAATCGTCCAAACAAAAACAGCGTTGTCACCACGAACACTTGATGATGGATGGGTTCTGGCACTTTGCTGCGCAGGCCAATGACGTCAACTGATGAAAACAAAACTCCACTGGATTTGGAAAGTACTCTGGTCGTGTTGAAAGATATCCAGAACGAGACCACGCGTATTAGAATACACGTATGTACCGTGGAGACGACAGTTGATTATGCGCAAGGGATTGAAGTGTCAGGATATTGTCTCTGCTGTGTAGATTGATGTTGAGTTGCTGAAGGCTTACCGCATCAGATACTTTGCGTACGAAGTTCTTCCAAACTCTGACACTATACACGTCCAGAGGTTGTATTAACTCTGTTGTGTGCGTAGGTATCGTCATAATGTTGCACTGCCTGTTCATTGACATTCTTGTTGCCAAGTCGGCTCGATCATAACCCATCCACGAGTCGACTAACAGTACCGTTTGCTCATCGACCTGTGGGAGGTACACCGATTGAAACCATGTCTTAATGATTTGTTTTGTCACTTTCCCAGATGATGATGCACAAATATATATGTTTTGTGGGCGGAACATTGTTTATTGAATCCTTGGCCCAAACGTATGATGAAGCTCTTTCAAGGCTATGAGCATGGGCGACAGCAACTTTCCACTGGCAGATATAACAGGCTGTATTGTGTAGCTATGTGTGATGACAGGTAGAGATTGCATTGTTGCTGTGATATGCTTCTCGCCTCGCAGAGCCAGACAGCGTCCAGAGTGAAATTCCAACGTCAACCTGCTCTTTCTTTCCTTACAGTACCTGCACGTGCCATGCCGTACTACGTCATCTGACCTTGCAATCCTTTATCTATCAGTTCTTTCTACAACTCAACTTGTTTTGTGGTGGACAAACACCATGTGCGTGGGTTTTCTCGAGTCCTCCCGTTTCCTCCCACTTCCTTCATTCCACCAATTCATCCCATCATCATCCATACGGCCTGAGCCATAGTTGACTAAAAGCCTTAAAATAAATTCAAATTTTAAAAAATCAACTTGATGTTCTGATATATATGCAACCCACTGCGCAGTACTGTCTCGCTGGCTGCCTCTACGCACGGCGTTTGCATCCTTCCTGAGTGTTCTCCCATCTTCGTGCATTGAAATGAATCTGCGTCTCTTTCGCATACGGGCGACATATGCACCCAAAACAAAAGCACGTATTTTCCGTTTTCGTTTCTTCTTTCTTCCTGCTCCTTGCCACCCTCTTCGCTCATTTCCGTAGCACATTGTGGCAATGTTGGAAATCCGGAAATGTATGATTGGTCCATTTCTGGATGTTCTTCTTTCTTCGCATGGGTGCGCCCTACCTCATTGCCTTGCGTGGACTATGGGTAGTATTTCGTACATTTAACCTTTTCCGATATCTCTTCTCGTTCTCGCAATATTTCACACAATCTCGTTTTGACCCCATGTTTATGCCCCTATTTGACCCTTTCAATGCGGTTGTTGGCCGATACAAAAAAATACGTGTCTCTTCTTTTTCGATGTTCTCTATGTCTGTGCAATTTTATCACAATGGGCGTGTTACACCTGGGTACCCTTCCTTGTAAGTAACAGTACAATGGGTGCGGTATGTTACCATGAAAGACTTCCCAAACCAACTCAATCCATATAGATATATTCCAAAATTTCCATATGGACAATGTTCCTTTGATAACAAATCAAACATTTGATGAATGAATGCAATACTTACTTCTGGTCGTTATGCAACCACCAGCTCTGTACAAAATCGTTCGGCATGTGAAATCTGCTTAAAATATCGGTACGGCGCAAACGAATTATTATGTTAATTTTCAATATTTTTTTCCTTGATGGCAGCAAACACTTGAACAGAATTGCATGTTGGATTACGATACGAAACCTTTTTCGCTTTCTGCGCATGCGCGAAAATCACGCTGCTGCTGCTGCTGGATATTCTACCCGAAGGCAGGTCCTAACACGAAGATCCCTGTGCAAGGTGAACCGAAAGCCCTGAGCAAGTTGATTTACCACTCTGTTCCATCGGATGAGAAAGACCGGATCTACAGCTTTATGTGGACTCCGAACCATTTGTGTCCTCACCGGAAATTGAACCGGAAACCTCTTGACAACTCGACAGCGAGATTTACCACTAGACTAGTTTAAAAAACAACAAATATAAGACACATAATAGTAGTAATCAAGATGACGATACGAAAAAGTTATGTGGCTATGATCTAGTTAGGATTCAACTAATGCATTTATTGTGCATACCACAACAAACAAAATATTTTAGCAGTATCCCATTTTTAACTTCTAATATTCCAGGAATATTCCTAGAACGTTGTAAATATGCCAGGAATATAATGCTTAGCATAATGAAGAAGTATGTATATGGAATATTCGTAAACTATTCCAGAGATCCACGGATATTCCATGTGCAACCCAGAAAAGTCCGGAAGCTTTATTTTAAAGAATATTTCTTATTCATTAATATTCATGGCATATATCGGGAAATATACTCAGGAACTGAGCTTTCCGACGAATATTATCCAACACTTATTCCTTTATTCTGCGTTAGTAATGATTAGGGCCCGGAAGTTGAGGAAAAATCCTTTTTTTTTTCACGAGTGCCCAAAGATCTTCATGTTGGATCTTTGTGGGCTAGAAAATCGTGGGTTTTATTTGTCCTTTCTTGCCTATTTCGGCTTTTATTTGCTTATTAGTCTTTTTAAAAACTTTTAGTAGGTCTTAACGGATTTTTTTGCACTTCATCTTTCTACTACATATTTACTGGCCATTCTCAACTCGAATCACAACCAGCTCTTAAACATCAGTCCCGGGCGGTTGCCTGGGACGCCGCTGTCAAGACGGAAGAAACCTAAAAAAAAAAGAAGTACTTTTTCTGTACAGTTGCAGCATCTTCTTTTTCCACCACGGAGAAAAGGGAATTTCGTAGCACTAGGGTGCGTGTTGTATGTTCAGCGCTGGATGGCAGGAACTTTGCACAGACCATAACGGCTGCTTGAGACTATATTGCAACTCAGAATCGCATTAGTGCCCGCCCCTCCCTCTTTTTTTAAAAAATGGCCTTTAAATTATTAAAATCACTGTAATAAAATGTAAACTATAGGCTAGGACTAGGAAAGGGGCAAAAAGTCTCTTTCCCCGGGTGAAAATTTTGCCTTGGGCCGCTTCTGGAAAAGGTCCAGTGTGTGATACCAAACGAAATGTTTTCCGTTTTACACATACGTAAATTGTTCACAAGAAATAAACACTTGAACTGGTAATTAGCTATTTTATTTTGTGTAAATACTATGAATAGGACTGTATAAAATATTTCACTATAAGTAATTAAAATAAGTTGAATATGTAGATCAGCTATCGCTATAAGAAGCACACTCCACTACACGCACAGATACACTAAAGAAAAACCGCGGGGGTGGCCTAACGGTGCTTTTGAAGAACAAGGGAGAATAGGCCGCCAGAATACCAGGTTCTGGGGTAGAACAAAACTGACCCCCAAGAGCCATCTATGAGCAAAAATAAACACTGTATTTTGACTGTTTCAAGTTTTGTAAAAGCTATCAATCGGACCAAACATAGGCCCCACCTTGAAACATCCATGTTTCAAAAAAGAATACAAGAAACACAAATCAAATAAAAAACAAAAACACACACACAAAAAAAAGAAGCGTATGCAGCATAATGGATAATAAACACTAATATAAACATTTTAGAGCGTACAAGCACTATTTACAAATTGTAGGATCGGAGCTGATATTCTCTTCTTCACTGCTCTGACCTACTTTTTTTATTTTCAGCACTAAACGGTAGCAGGCACAATTTCACCACAGGGTGCTTCACTTCACCTACAGCGGTCTTTACTGTAACTGCTCTTACAATACCATCCCTTCCAGGATGAACGTCCTTGACCCTACCAAGTTTCCATTGCTGGGGAGAGAGGTTTGATTCTTTGAGTATCACTAGATCACCCCTTTCCAGGTTTTCATGTTGAGTCATCCACTTAGCCCTTTGTTGCAAGCGAGAGACATGCTCCAAGGACCAACGATGCCAAAAATGTTTTACCAGCTGTTGAACCAGTTGCCACCTTCTCAGGTGTGAAATATTAGAGGAAGAGAAGTCTCTCTCTGGGAGGGCAAACAGGGATTCCCCAATCAAAAAATGTGCGGGGGAGAGAAATGAGAGGTCATTTGGGTCGTTTGATAATGGTGTGAGAGGGCGAGAATTCAAAATTGCTTCGATCTGAGCAAGCACAGTGTACATTTCCTCGAAACACAAGGACACATTTCCCACTATTCTTTTTAAGTGATGCTTCACGCTTTTCACTCCAGCTTCCCACAATCCTCCGAAATGGGGGGCGGAAGGGGGATTAAAATGCCAGGTTACCCCCTTTTCTAAGAGAAAAGATGAAGTCACCTCGTTTTCCTTACAATGAGCACTAACACTGAGTAGCTCCTTGAGCTCTTTATTAGCGCCCACAAAATTTCGGCCACAGTCACTATACACATCACTAGGGATCCCCCTCCGAGCTATGAATCGCTTCAAGGCAGCTAAAAATGACTTGGTGCTTGCGTCTGACACCAATTCAAGGTGTATAGCCTTAGTAGCGAGACACACAAAAAGAACAATATAGCCCTTACTTTTAATACGACTTCGACCATAGCTGTTTCTCAGAAGGAATGGGCCAGCGTAGTCTACGCCGGTTTTAGAGAAGCATTTGCCAGGATTCACACGAGGTGCAGGCAATGAACCCATAATTTGAGTTTGGGTTTTAGCATTGAAGCGATGACACCTTACGCATTGACGAATAATACTTCGAACTAGATTTCTGGCCCCTAGTATCCAAAATTTTGTTCGCAGCATAGCCAATACTAATTGAGGTCCCCCATGCAAGGTAACTGCATGCTCATTTTCTACCAACAGCCTAGTAAGCTGGTGCTTTTTGGGCATTAAAATGGGATGCTTTCTATCCACTGAAATGTCCGCGTTTTGCAATCTTCCCCCCACGCGGAAAATACCTCCTTCGTCAATGAATGGAGTCAAGCACAAAATACTACT